>MQTX01000080.1:1382438-1516387 GCA_009735665.1 Angiostrongylus cantonensis
AATAATAATAACAATAATTAATAATAAATAATAATAAATGATAATGATAATAATAATAATAATAATAATAATAATAATAATAATAATAATAATAATAAAGGATAATGTTCTCGGCGTTGATCAATCCCTAAGGGATGGGCCATGTATTCGACTTCATTAAGTATCGTTGGAGGTGATTGAATGCATATCTGGCCTTTACAATGACTCGCGGTGGCCTGCCGATGTATCGAGCCAGTGCTGCTATCCTCCCGGACAAGTCTGGTACCAAATTGCCGACCCCGGAAAGATGGAAGGCTTGGTGGGCTATGGGCGCGGGGATCGATACCACGTGTGTGTCGCAGTAGCACCTCCAACCACTGCGCCATACGCGCCCATAATAATAATATAATCGGTGTATCACAATAAATCAGAGTATATTGTAATGTAGGATGTTATACCCTTCAACTTTCATAGTATACATATTGTATTTTATGACAATAACTAGCCTTGATTTAACGTTTCTCTTCTCTATAGTGAGATGGTTCGTTTGGAATATTGTGAGAGTAATATGAGTCTGATGGTGTCGAGCTGGTTCTTTTCGGGTTAATCTGGCTGTACCCAAAAAAAGAAAGTATCATTGCACGTTTCTAGCTTAGCCTTGTATTTACAAAAAGAAAAAAATTTTGAAAAAGCTTTTTTATTCCTATCGCATTCAGCCGTCTACAGCTAAAGCGATAAGGGTGGACCCTATTATGATTTGTATAGTAATCCATAGAGTAAGATAGCGAATGAGTTATTTCATGTACTACTCCATGCGAAGCTGTTAAGTATAACGTTAACCTTTTTATTTACTCCCTAGTATAATTTTTCATGGCAAAGTATCAAATGTGATACAATCACAAAGATGCTGAGACTCCTGGTCGCAGGTTTCTGCGGTATGGAACGAACGAACTGTTACCCTTTCCGGGGTCTAACGCGTTCACCACCACACCATGCAGGTCCTTCGTTTCGCCTGTTTCTCAGCTAGTTTTCTATTGATCAGTGCCATCAGTTATCAGCAGTCAACGGAATTAAAACGAAACGAAGGACCCGCGTGATGTGGTGGTGGTGGACGCGTTTGGTCCCGGAAAGGGTAACAGTTCGTTCGTTCCACAAGGCAGAAACCTGACGTCCGGAGTATCGCAAACATCTCAGCATCATTGTGGTTGTATCACTAATACTATGGGTATTGAATACATTTTGCGGCGAATACAAACTTAACACTTAAATTAGCTGACTAGGAGAAATGGTCTTATGTAAGAAGGCTGCAAAGCAGCTGGTAATTTGGTAATTCTCTTTGAAACTGATAAAGTGTATATAACTTTCATATTACTGAAATAAAACCATTTTGAAGATCTGAAGACATTAGTATGGATTTTGTTTCGTTTCGTAATGAAATCTTTATGGAAAGATCGAACGCAACGTTAGTAAACCGGATAGAACTTTCGACTTTGATCAATCCCTGAGGAATGCGCCATGCATTCGACTTCACTAAGCAACCGTAGAGGTGACTGAATGCATACATGGCCTAGTAAATGACTTTCAGTGGTCTATCTTTGTTTCAAATCAGTGCTATTATCCTCCCAGATAAGTCTAGTCCTAAATGGAGGTGACTGAGAGCTTGGTGCACCCAACCCACGGGATCTACGATCGCGCCCAGTGTTCATCGTAGGGCACCTCAACGCATTGCGTTACATGTGTTAAATAATGCAGCGTTAGCTTGAGTAATGTGATGGTGGAGTCCATGTATAAAATTGTCCGTTTACGGTAGGGGAACACCTACACATCAACATATTTAGATGTATAGAACGCTATCCATGTCGCTTCCTACCTAGTCAAGAACTAACGGAATGAAATAATTTGATTGCAAACCAAAAGATGAAATCCATATGAGAATAGGGAGCAAAGGTATTCAAGTAGGCCTAATCCTATATTTTAGTTTAAAATCGCGGGAATATTATCCCCAGGATGACTTAACACCTCATTGTTGTATGGATTGTTTCTGGTTGTCCAGAAGTGGTTTACAGTGGAGATACATCTCTGCCAAGGTTATCTACGCCACAATATTTTCCTTTAAGATCCAGCGTAGGATTTTTTCATGCTATGAGTGAATCACATATGTCTCATACTGTAGCGAATGTGATAGTAATAACCTATAAAGTCTTGCTCTTTTTTAGGTTCGGATTATTTCCAGTCAAGCATGAGGAATATATGCATAGTTGCCTTGCTCATTGAGTTAATTTTATTTGTAAGGAAAAAAAATGTTATTTGTTCAAATGAGCAAAACGATTATAACTGACAGTAATTGAATGGCAAGGGTTTAATGCCAAATACCACTTAGCAACGAATCAATTGTGAACCAAAAAACGAATCTGATCGAAAACATTTCAGAAAAGGGGTTCGACTAACCTACATATCCCCGACCCTTTGCTCAAATATCTTGGGAAATACGACGTGAACGAAGAAGATTTCGAACGTAAGAAAATGGCCCAAAGATTCGTGAATAAAATCGAGATACTCTCACTTGTCTGGAAGAGAAAGATTTTTTCATCATTTTGAGCAGAGGATCAGACTTTTAGTGCACTGTGCTTGAGTTTGTAATTCAAATTACAGGAGATATGGAGTGAAGACTTAGCAAAAAGCTAAAAGGATAAAGCTCTCGGCGTCGATCAATCCCTGAGGGATACGCCATGCATTCGACTTCATTAAGTATTGTTGGAGGTGATTGAATGTATATCTGGCCTTTACAATGACTCACGGTGGCCTGCCGATGTATCGAGCCAGTGCTGCTATCCACCCAGACAAGTCTGGTACCAATTTGCCGACCCCCGAGGGATGAAAGCTTGGTGGGCCATGTGCGCAGGAATCGATTCCACGTGCGTGTTGCAGTGGCGCCTCCAACCACTGCGCCACACGCGCCCTGAAGACTTAGTAAGACGCAAAAAAAGACAGTTGATAGAAAGTTGCAAGAGAGAGAAGGATGAAGAAGATCTGTAATAGTGCTGAGATCTTGCAATTTAGACAGATAGATTTGACAATGTGAATGAGTACATCCATTCATTAATGTTCCAAAAGATAGGCACCAGTAATCTGGTAAAGGTGAAGATTCTAGTGATGTTGTATATGAAGACAATTATGCTGATAGATGCAAATAATTGTTTCGTGACTAGGAGCTGACAACGATAAAGAGATAAACGGATAAAACCTTCGGCGTTGACCATCCTCTTACGGACGCGAAGTACATTCGACTGAAGTCCTAAAATCGTAATCGTGACTGAATGCACAATTTGCCTATCCAGTGACTTGCGGTGGCTTAGCAATGTGTCAAGTCAGTATTTGTTATTCTCCCCGACAGGTCTCGTAACAATTTGGCGACCCTGGATGGGTAATAGCTTAGTTAGCTTAATTCCCAGAGTCGAACAAACCCCTCTCAATCGGCAAACCGATACAAGTCTTGTCTAGGAGGATGAGAAAATGTAATTCGACAAATTAGGGACAGGGTTTGACAGAAAATCGAGGACGAACAAATGACCATGAATGTTGCCAAGCACATTTAGCCACACTATGCTACAGGGATCAGCAATACCAACGATATTATCATCAATCTCTCGAAAACTGTCCAAGCTAAACTTAATTGCACCTACAATGAAGCTTACATTCTCTCATAGTAGACAGGAATAAAAGATCTATGTGTTAAGGTCTGATGGATTGTTCGAAAGCACCCTGCAATACACATGTGGTCGATCCCAGCGCTTAAGGCTCAAGGCTAAGCCTTTTATGCCTACGGGGTCATCAACTTGGTACCATACTTGTCTGGGAAGATAGCATCACTGGCTCGATACATCGGTAGGCCACCGCGAGTTATTGTAAAGGCCAGATATACATTCAATCACCTCTAACGATGCATAATGAAGTCGAATACATGGTGCATCACTTAGGGATTGATCAACGCCGAAAGCACTTTTTAAATCTTAAGGTAGGTGACGGTTTTCCATTTTACAGTGAAGACGCTTTAGTTAACTTACTTGATACTTGATACCTGAACGGCCTGTTCTCACTGGTTGTGCGGTGCGGGCCCCAGCATAAGTGGTTCTCTGGAATCCCGCGGTCAGTCTGACCTAAGTCTGCCCCAGGTCTTCACCACCACCAGCGGTCGCAGCCCTTGTGGATCAGATGGTGATTTGCCAGTATGTGACTTTGATACCAGGACGGTGGTAGATCTTGGTATTGACTTGCTCTTAGCTCAGCTTCTTGATGGAAACGCCGGACTCCTCAGCATGGGAGAAAACGAATCCCCCCGCTGCATATCGCAGTCCGACACCTAGGATCACCTCCCAGCCACGATGAGGTGGTAAACCGTTGAGAGGTTTTGCTTAACACTCATTAAAAACTCACTTAATTGATCAAGAAAATTGAGTCACATGGGGTTCCTAGTTTTGCGATTTCAGGGGATGATTTAGAAAATTCTCGATTCTTTCCTGATTTAGTTGTTCTTACGATTTTCCGACTTTGTTTCTTCTTCTTTATATGGTAAGATTCATTCCCTCGGATTTTTTTTTAAATTTTATACGATCCTTCTTTAACATCTACTGTGCAGATCCCTCACTTCTCACGTTCGATTCGTTTCTTCACAACCATCATATACTAATGTTGTTCGCCTTCACTGTATGCTTCGTCTGTCTTGAGGATTTTTTCTTCATCTTGAATGCCCTTGAATGCTTGTCTGGTCGACTATTACTGGAGTTCTGAGACAGCCGTGCTAGAGTGTTCCCACTTGGACTGCGGAGAGCAATTTTTTCCCGAACAACTCCGGTAAGAATTTCTCGACCCCAAAGAGATTAGATGGTCGGCATCACTTCCGCAGTCCTACGCGCCTCTTTGAATCCACTTGCATGTTTTAACTTATTATTTACTGCCTACTCTTTTAAATGGCAGGTTATACATTGCGAAATATAACTTTTGATGCTATGATGCTGAGATATTTGCAAAACTCCTGACTCTGGACCGCAGGTGTTTGCGGTGGGAAACGAACGCGTTATTGTCCTTTCCGGGGAGTAGCGCGTTCACCACCACACCATGCTGGTCTTTCGTTTCGCCTGTATCTCAGCTAGTTCTATCGATCTTTTACCATTAGCCATTTAAAAAAGTAGGCAGTAAATAATAAATTAAAATTGTGATTATAACTGCAGCCTCAGCTTAACTACGTTCGTTGCCGATTTGGGCTCCCCAGATCAATGCCGCTAACAGGTGATTGGCTGATGGCAAAAGATCGATAGAACTAGCTGAGAGACAGACAAAACGAAGGACCCGCATGGTGTGGTGGTGAACGCGTTATTCCCCGGAAAGGACAATAGCGTGTTCGGTCCCCACCGTAAATACCTGCGGTCCGGAGTTTTACAAATACCTCTTGCATGTGTTTAAATCAAAGATTGTTAATTATTAGGAGTAGTTTATATGTTTTTTTACTTTCACCGAGAAAAGCATGTGAATGAATGAATAAATAAATCAGGAGTACGAGAATAGATCCATATTTAGTAAATTACATGACTGAAGTAGACTTTAAGAACGAATTTGATCTACGGCACCCATTAGGCAAACCAAAGAGAATTGATTCAAGTCTCTCCATTTCGAACGAAAGCAAGAAGGTCGAACATGGAGAGTCTACCCCCATTGGTACACAGGAATCAGTGGCTAGTCTACACAATCGAATCATCGATCCGATCGATCGACTAGGAAGGTATGAGCGAAAGCAACCAATAGATGGTTTATAGTAATCTATGACGCTAACCGCATTCATATAAAGTGTTTTGTTGATAAACATTAATAGTTAGTAGTGTTAGACATGGTAGAATCTCAGAAGAGATAGAAGAAGAGAACGGTGCTTCAGAAGGATGATCTTGAACGATACTACTGCAGTAGTCTAACGGGAATTGAAGCTGATCTTAGCCAGTAGTCCAGCCGAGGTATATAATAATAGCCAGCTACATAAAATATTAGTTTTTCTCATTAATACATTACGTCTCAAAAGAACGATTATAACTGATTAGCCGGAATCCTACTGGCCTACTAGTGACCACTTCCATAAGCAGTCCGATCCCCAGGACAGGAGCATTCAAGAAAACAGCAGCGACCTACTTGATCGAGTCTTCTGATTTCGTGTCAATGTCTGTATTTGGTACCATTGTGATTGGAGAACAAAGATGAAAACTTTGAACACCTGAGAACAAATGGCTTGTTCACTGCTTGCTCGTCACAACTTGTAAAATCAGCTCTATTAGCGTCACCTACCGAGTTCCAATTCGCCAGATTCTCGCGACGGAACAGCAGTTCTACACGTAATCTCTTCAAATACCAAATCCGGATATAAGCGTACAATCGTAAACTCATTCTCATTATTTTGACGAGCTCTAAAGCTAATGTTTCTATGTTTCACCCATTTTTCATCGTTTTTAATAAATAAAGCGCTCGGTATTGATCAGCCGCCTAGGTGACATGTCTATGACTTCATTAAGGAAAGAGGTGATTGAACAAATTAAAGGCCCATGTACGGAGTCCTATCGATATGTGAACTCTGTGTAGGTTTGGTGCTAAAGTGTTGACTCCTACGGAGCAGAGGGCTCGGCTAGCAGGCAAGGCACCTCTAACCACCACAGACGCAACCTCATTCATTTCAACCACCAGCAACAACGAGTGACTTTATTGGACACCTACTAACCCTTCAGTTTTTTCCTCTCACATTCCCTATCTACCCACTGAGCTTCGCTGCTCACTCATGGTAAACGAATAATGTTGTAGATTTCATACAGACCCCATACTTTCAGTTTTGCCGAGAGGATCTACATGAGCGGTTCACGGGGTCATCCATTGTATGTGATATTATCATAAATGTTTTGCATAATTTAAAATTCAAAAGCGTAAAAAATTTCTACTGAACAGGCTCAGTGCTTCTGAATCAATTTCTAACAGAAGAATCTCTAACAGAAAGTTATAACTAGAGCGCGGGTGGCGCAGTGGTTGGAGGCGCCATTGCGATTCGCACGTGGAATCGATCCCTGCGCCCATGGCCCACTAAACCTTCCATCCCTCCGGAGTAGGCAAATTGGTACCAGACTTGTCTGGGAGGATAGTAGCACTGGCTCGATACATCGGCCGCCCACCACGAGTCATTGTAAAGGCCAGATATGCATTCAATCACCTCCAACGATACTTAATGAAGTCGAACGCATGGCGCATCCCTCAGGCATTGATCAACGCTGGGAGCTTTATCCTTTATCCTTTATCTTATAAGCAACTAGACTCCTAAAAGAAACGTACGATCACATTTAGTTATAATTTTTTCAAAGTGCTCTGCGGAATAAAGCAACCTAGAAGAAATACAGTGTTTTCTTCAGTAAACGATGCTTAACATAAGACTTTACTAACTAACTTGGATGATCTTTTCGTGTTGTTGTTATGAACGATGACTTACTCTCCGAAATACGCGGATTCAAATTGTTCCCATTCCGTTTTACCTTCATTGATTACCTTTTGGAAGAATGAAAAGATGCTCTTCATACAGTATTGTGTACTAAAATTAGACAAAATTTTCTAGGTCAACTTCGATGTGCAAAGAAATTAACGGAAAAGGTAGAAAATCTAGGCTTTCCTCGACACCTCTTTAGATTCCTATTGATTTTCTTAGAAGCTACCACTATGCGTCTGTTACTAGTACTGACTCCAATCTTCAGTTACAGTATTTTGAGTCAGTTGGTGCAAGTATGTCCCGTTTTTAATTGACAGTGACGTCATATAAAAAATTTCATGTGTTATCAACACGAAGCGCAAAATATCTATATTGATTTCGTTCTGGCTTGCATACTGAAAAGGACGGTGGCATTTAATCTATCCTTATGTTATATGTCGAAATTTTCAAATAATTGATAACAATAAAAATTTTCTTAAATTTTACACTTTTTTATTTCCACAAGGTTCGGCTTGTTGCCCCGAACTCGAGAGGTCTGTCGACTACTCACTGGATTAGCACGCGCCACAGGTATTGCCGCTGTGCTGTACGAACCCAAGTCAGATGGAACTCAACTTCCCTCCGATCCGCAAAGACCAGTAACTGACTGTGGTTGCTAGCGAAATGAGAACGCCCTAGCTTAGTTAACTCCAAAGTTCAAGAAAGATTAAGCTAAACCAGTATTTAATATTGAAAGAAAATTTCAAATCCGCAACCAGCGCTCGAGTACATACATTTAAGACTGTCCGCGTTGATGAAGGTTAGAAAATAACAAAACGAAGAATATAGGAAAAGTTAAGAACTAAAGGAGATCTGGAGACGAAACATCTAGAAGTATAAGTAAGTAATTTTGCCTCTGGAAAGGCAATAACGTGTTTCAGGCTTCATTAGAGATAAAACCGAAAGGGTGCGAAAAGTTTGCCGTTGACGATTCCACAGGTCGCAAGCAGGTTAGAAGTATTTCTGAAAGAAATTCTGGTATCGGCCGTCGGCTTAAGGGATACAAGGAGAACTCGGCACTGATCAGACCTAGCGTTTCGAAGTGTTTAGCTCGCTTCTTTTTGACCACCGTAAAAAATGGTTTAAATGTGAAAAAAGCGTGTATATGTGATGAGGTTGGGACCCCAATATTATAGGCGGCTACCAAAAACCAAGTTATTAATGTGGAAAAGTATTTTGTTTCAATTCGACAACGCTGAACTAGGCATGTTTCTGGCAGTTTGCCAAAAATTTCTGGGTATTATCTGGGTTAGTTTGCTGATGTAAAATACAATCACTGTGATGCTGAGATATTTCCAAGAGTTTAAACCTACTCCAGATTGCAGCCCGCGATTATCATTTTCCGGGGATAACGTGTTACCCACTACACCATTGAGGCCTTTGCTCCATCTTTCTCTCAGCAAGTTCTTTAACCTAACAGTGCCATCAGCAATCACTCGTCAACAAGAGTGATCTATGGTGGATAAATCGGCACTAAATCCAGCTAAGCTGAGACTGTTTAACTTAAATAAAGAAACAGATAATTGAACAAATAAAGGAAAACTTAAACAAGAATAAATATGTTTTAAAAAAAGCCTAATTAAATAAACTAAATAAAAGTGAAAAATAAAAGATGAAGATAGATAAAGATAGGAATAAATTAAATAAGAGTAATAAAAAATACGTGGTTAGGGCTAGGTATTGTGATTTCGAGTGTAGATTCAGCTTAATAGGATCTAAGTCCGATTTGTGTTTTGCAGATCATTCCCGTTGATGGGTAATCGCTAATGGGACTATTAGGTAGAAAATTGGCTGGGAGAATGGCAAAGCAAGAACTTCAGTGGTTCAATGGGTAACATCATTCTCCGGAAAGGGTAATCTCGTGTTCGAATCTACCTCTGGGTCCAAGATTTGCAAACATATCAGCATCGCTATGGCTGTGTTTCACTCAGCGAAACAGTTTAAACTGTAGGAAATTCATTTATACGGATGCTCACTGTCTGAATCAGTTCACTACTCCGATATCCCAGATGTTCTACAAGCTCTCACATCATGCAGCCACCGGAAAAATGGCAGACGGTCAAGGAGAAATTACATAGATCTCGTGTGCAGATTTCGAGAAAAGAAATGACGAACACGGGACGGACATTCGTATCAATCCAATAGAGAACTCCTCCACGGCACGCAGATATCATTTCTGTAACTTTCGAAAAATTTAAGCCAGTTTTCGATTCAAGGAAAGTTCGCTGGTTTAGTGCCTTTAATGTTCCTAAATTTTTGTCAAACATTCTTTTATTCAACAGTAATTTAACGACATTGATAACTTTCCTGTAAATTTTCGACATGACCAAACTGAATGGTTCCCTGATTACAAAGACTATCTCGTAAGTGTACCTTGGTCATTCAATGAACATGAAGGACAACATAAAAGATAAAGGATAAAGCTCTCTGTCTCTATCAATCCCTGAGGGATGTGCCATGAACTCGACTTTTTTAAGTATCACTGGAGGTGATCGAGTGCTTTTTGGCCTTCTTTGCAATGGCTCGCGGTGCATCGAACCAGTGCTGCTATACTCCCAGACAAGTTTGGTACCAATTTGGCGACATCGGGGCAATTTGACATTAAGGCTTGGTGAGGCTTGGGCGCGGGAATCGATCCCTTATGTATTGAAGGGCGCCTCAGACGGCTGTGTTTCTCGCGCCCTTTTAAAGTACAACATGAAGGAGGCATTAGCCAAAAGAAGGAAAGCATCTTGAGCGGCATTCGGACTTATCAATGAAGCACCGACCAACTGAGAAAATCCAAAATCCTCGCTCACTTTTTCACTTTTTCGATACACCGGTGCTCCCAGCGCTCGATTATGCAGTGGAGACGTCTGCTGCTACTTCAACTACTTCCAGAAATTTGCGCATTACCCACAGGGTGCTTGTACGATCTCATACGTCGTACAAACAACATGGAGAACATATAGAGGGAATGCGCATCTTAGATCCTTGAAATCTACCTAATCTTCAAGAACCACGAGAACATAGATCGATAACGAAGAATAGATGTACCGGCCATATAGTGAGAATAACAGAAGATAAATGGACGGCAAGAACTGTAGAGTGAGACACGTTGTGTGGACATCCTCGTAGTTAAAATCAAACAATTGTACTCACAGCTGTAGTTGTTTTACAGATCACCGTATGAGATTCGTACCCACCACCATGCTCGAATCAAACCACTACCGTGAATGGCGATTGAGAGACAAAGGAACGAATGGAAAGCGCTCTCAGGTCCGCAGAAGTCGTGGGACGTCCAAATATCCAAGTAAGTAAAACCCTTAGATACTATGCTCAGGCAACAAATATTTTTCCAAGACCACAAATAAACCGAAGTGTTGCGTCCGTAATCTCATGGCTGATCAGTTTCAAAAATGCACAGCTGCTCGTTAGCAATAAAAGTGAAGAATTCGTAGTAGTCTCTGGTTAAGCAATTTAGGTAATGGAGAAAAATATGTGTAGTGTTTCCCTGTCATCAATCTTTTCCTATATAGGAATGTTCTACTCAGAACCACCAAAAACCAAACAATTTTCAAAGTACTACATGCAGTAGATCATAGGACTTTATTTATCAATCGTTCTAGGTGAACGTGGATGTGTGCACTGTCACGTTCTTTATCTTGTCAAAGTTCCTACGATAGTGGCTGTTAATAGTCCCAGGTGATCTCTGATAAGTTAGCGCTTGTCTCATCCATGACAACTCGGTCTCTGAAGTGAAGAAATCAAAATGCCTCCACTCACTCGCATGGACTACGTTGTCTTGCCAAGTCCACCATACATGCAATAGAACGATATCCACACGACCATGTGTCCGTCTAAAAATTCTGGTGGCCAGGTGTTTTCATCTTTTTTCTATTTTGTTACCAAAATCAATTGATAAGGAATACCTGTCGGTCGTAACTTCGAGAAATAGCGACGTAGATCGCTTTATTGGTGAATACGTGTGAAAAAAGTGCTGACACTTGTTTACGGATTGGCTCTGTCAACTAAACCGTTCATTTTAGCTTCTATATTGTGTCACTTGTTAGCAAGTTTTTTAGATAGATATTATATTACACATAACAAGCCTACAGCGAAATGCGATGGCGAGACCTCAGTTTCAATAACCTCAGATTTGAACCCCGGACTAGACGCCGCCAAGTCACTAATCTTCTACGGATCGTGCTATTGATAGAAGATCTTCATTCATATTCATCCATTTGAGTGACCTTGTAGACAAGACAATTGCCGCAACATAACCTGCTAGAATATTCCACGCTACTAGCATTTGCCGAGTGTGGACGGCATCCAGATCGCAATCCTCAGAAACAGACCATCAGCGGAAAAATGGTCTACTTAGTCGTTGTGACTGAGTGGAAAGTGTTCTTGGATGTTGAAATTTGATGCACATCTTCTGAGATCATCATCATACAACATTACTCAATGTCACATCACCGTTGGGCTGGTCACCTATGATGGAACCTATCCCACAGAAGATCACGACGTTCAGCCCGAGTCTAATTTCTAATAGAAAGGAATACAAATGCCCCTTTTCCAAGAAATTCTTGCAAAGTAGGCACGTTTATCCTCAAAAATATTAAAAATAAGTGACCTTAAATGTAACCCAAAATGCCTCCAGATCAAGGTGAACGCACTGAGTAGTTCTGAGGCTTTACCACAAATCCAAGGAATAGCCTGTGATTTTTCAGATGAAGCATTTTATTATGCATTCCATGTTTTCTATGGTGTTAGGGCGGTCATATATAATATTCTTATATGAAAAAGAAAAGAAATCCTCGGAAAAAACAGCTGGAATCAGTGCTGAAAGATGTCATTCATTTCCATTTAGTTTAGTGAATCTCTTGGTACCGTCGTTAGGTTGCCAGTGAGTAAAACAAGAATTTAAGATTTTCGCAGCCGAGGTAGTACCTGTTGAACTTACCAGATTGGTAACATTTGAATCCTTTTCAACTAATGAGTCATATAATATAACTAATTTGGCCTTAGGCTCATAATCCACAACGACGTAATGAACTCTGTCAGGATCGAAAATAATTTGATGAGTTGGCCGATCAACGCTGACAAGTGACTTCAATGATTGTGGCTCCACCTAAATTGAAAGCTTTTCATTTGTCTAACAAATGCTACTGTAGATAGGAGTACAGTGCACGGCAGTTTAACGAATACCGTACTTCTTCACCAAAAAAAGAAATCTTGCGCCTACCAGGACAAACTGAATTGCTAGACAGCCATCGATTTTACGAGGACATGCAGCTTGAAGTCGGTCACAGAATGTGTTCATCAAATCGTCCATCAAGCGATCACCGTATTGCATCTAAAGCATTTTAGATCTCAAAGACCTTCGGAAGCTTCCAATGAGCTACGGCTTCTTGAACAACACTACAGAAGCCAGTTTTCCAGAGGAATGTACTCTCGTGAAGGCAAAAAACATCTATGGTAGAACTACATCTTATTTTCTGTAAACAAAGCATCTCTATAGCTTATTCTTTGTACACTATGAGGAATAAGCAAACAAGGAAACATTGGAATACAGGATAATGCTCTTGTAAGCTAAAGATAACCATACTCAGCAACGACTGCTCATTTTTCGTCTGAGGGAGATTGGTGTGTCTCACCGTCTTTAGCAACGCTGTCCACCAAAACACCACGCAAGAAAACTCTGGCGTCTTTGGTAGCCATGAAATTACTGTTTGTAATTAAGGGAAGAATTCAAGAGAACAGAAGCCATTTTGTAGCACACCTTGCTAGTCGTGTCATTGCGCTATGTTGTCGGTTACAGTAATGTCAAACATTAGATTTAATGAAACGAGTAAAAGTAATCTCACCTCTCCATTATCGATGGCTGTTGACGCTTTAGCCACGTCCGAATCTAAATTGCTTACAACGCTGGCGTTGCTCTCTGAACGACTGCTCTTCTCCCTGTAATGAAACTCTTGCACAAGAACTGAAAATCAGGTTTACGTGAACGACCCTCTTCGTATCTATTCAGATTTGAGCTTTTTCCCGATTTTAGTGATAGCGCTTTTTTTCTTCTTTAATAACACACTTTCATCGTCCTTCCTCAATATTTTTCCTAAAACCGTTTATAATGATTATAATGAGTTAAAGTCGAAGACGTTGATCGAGCATCAAGGAATTTGATAGGCAGAAGATGTGAATCGTCATATGGAGGCAAAAAGAGAGCGAAGAGCATAGTGGTAGTGATGTCCATCTCATGAAGAGCTTGGTGCTAGTTCGATCACGCTCCGGGCCAACCAAGCCTCACATCCCTCCGGCGTCGGGAAATTGGTACCGGAGTTGTCTGGGAGAAATCACCCCTGCAATTCAATTGGGAACGCTCGACCCCGGCTAACTCAGGGCTCCAGGGAGAATTGCTCCACCAGCATTCTACACCATCCAAGATGAAATAGAAATCCTCAAATAGTAACCGAAGCTACATGATAAAGTTGGAAGATCTTCGTGAATGATGGATGTGAGGAAATGAATCGAATGTGAGAAGTGCTGAGATCCGCACAGTAAAATTTAAAACTGATTAAATAAAGGATAAAGGATAAAGCTCTTAGCGTTGATCAATCCCTGAGGGATGCGCCATGCATTCGACTTCGTTAAGTATCGTTGGAAGCGATTGAATGCAAATCTGGCCTTCACAATGACTCGCGGTAGCCTGCCGATGTATCGAGCCAGTGCTGCTATCCTCCCAGACAAGTCTGGTACTAATATGCCGACCCCGGAGGGATGGACGACTTGGTGGGCCATGGGCGCGGGAATCAATTCCACGTGCGTGACGCAGTGGCCCCTCCAACCACTGCGCCACATGCGCCCTGATCTGATCAAATGAAATAAAAAATAATAATAATAATATCCGAAGTGCTGCATTAATTGTAAGAAAATTAGTCGCTGTTGGTGGAATTTTGTCGAAAGTTGAGATTATACATAGAAAATGAAGCTCACAAATATTTAAAGACAGCAATCTGCATCATTAAGAGCTCCGTTCGTGAACACTTGTTCATTAACTGCCTAAGAGGCTTTAACTATTTCCAGACTTTCTTTCCCATTCTTCATTTCAAAAGACTATTGTGAGAGAAAAGTTACTGTAAGAGTTAATGCCTTACAAAAAAAGGCTTGAAATCAAATTTCTGTGTAATTGTACTCTATCAGAACAGCTCTTTCTAAACAGCAACCATCACAACTTCGCAAAAAAATGTTAAAGGATAAAAGATCTCGGCGTTTATCAATTCCTGAGGGATGTGCCATGCATCCGACTTCATTAAGTATCGTTGAAGGTGACTGAATCCATATTTGGCCTTTACAATGACTCGCGGTAGCCTAACGATGTATCGAGCCAGTGCTGCTATCCTCCCAGATAAGTCTGGTACCAATTTGCCGACCACGGTGTGATGGAAGGCTTGGTAAGCCATGGGCACGGTGGTCGATTCCACGTGTGTGTCACAGTGACGCCTCCAACCACTGCTCCATACGCACCAGTATAAGAGCAAATAGTGTAAGTAAATAGAAAGCAAAAACAATCTAGTAATTGTCTTAAGAGCTCCAGTATATCCTCAACTACCATTTTCTTCCTTGAGCTACGTGTACATTATCGACACACCAGCTATTGACTTTACTGTTTTCTTTGGTAGATCAACAGTAAATACTCACCATTGTTCAGTTATTTTCTCATTTTTATTCATTGTGATCGCACGTCGGACTACCTCTCACGTTCGTTCTTCTTCCCGGTAGACGTAACTCACTAAACGACTTTACTACCTTCAGTAAAGGTTTGTCAGCGTACTACGATGAAGAGGCATGTGTTTTCTGCTTTCTGCTTTAACTGTGCTTTCTGAGAACTTCAAGAATGGCTCATACAAATGTCTCATCGTTCCATATAAGCAACAACGGCGAAGGGTTAGTGCTATGAGAGAGTCGAACTCAGTGAATTATCATAGTGTTTTTTAGCTATCTGTCGCTTGATGACAGTTAGTTACTGCTCTGCGGCAAGATTTGATCGAAAACCTTTGGCAAAATCGTTTATGTCTAGTTGTCGTTTTAGGTCTAGAGTTTTATCGTCTTGTTATTTTTTAAGCCTTGAGTTTAATGGGTGAGAAATAGTTGTTTGTAGTAAATACTAATCAATAGAGTACACATCCTCCCAACGGTTTACCTCCTCATCGCGGCTGCAGGTGTTCCTGGGTGTCGGAATGAGATGTACAGCGAGGGGATTCGTCCCCGCGGCAGGATCTCCCAAGCTGTGGAGTCCGGCTTGTCTATCAGGAAACCTGGCTAAGAGTAAACCAACATCGGGATCCACCACCGTCCTGGTATCAAAGTCGCATGGTGGCAAATTTCCCTCTGATCCATAACGGATACGACTGTTTGTGGTGGTGAAGACCTGGGCCAGACTTATACTAGGCTCACGTTGGGATTCAAGGGAACCACAATGGCTAAACCAACAAGTCTCCGAACAGAATTGTTAGGCAATTAACTACTTTTTACGATGTGTTTGAACTTGACACAAATTGAATAAAATCTTTGTGTTGCTATCATCTCCTTTCATTCCACCAGAAAATGTTTCACAATTGTAGACTTGTCAAAAAAAAAATGCGCATTTTCCGGATAACTTGTTAGACACTCTAGATTTAACCCAGCTAGTTGTGCGTCCTGAATGTATAGTGGGCCACTTTAGAAGCTAAAAAACGACAAAAAACTCTCGGCCTTGATGTACGCGTATTCGACTTTACTAAGCATAGTTAGAAATAAGTGAATGTATATATAGCCTGCATAATAGCTTGCGGTGGCATACTAATTTATTAATTCAGTTCTGCTATCCTCCCAGACAAGTCTGTTGCCAATTTTTTGACCTGGAGGAGATAGAAGTGCAGAACTGGGGCGCGGTATTGAACCAGGAATCGTGTGTGCATTGCACGGCACCTCTAATCATTGCGCTAACCGCGCCCACTGTTTGGATGTGGAGAAAGTATCACAGAAGGTGTTTATCATTCGAATAAAATCTATCAACAGGCTGAGATTAGGTAGTCCAAGCCCACAGTGTGTACGATTCTATGGTTAATGGCATGTGTACATGTTTAAGTTATGGCAGAGGTTAATGAATAGGTAGACTTTAGTCGACGAATATTTGAAGGGAGACGGTCGACTAAAGAACATTAACTGAAGTTATGGTCAGATAACAATGGATATTGTTCGCAAAGCGAAGTCGTCAGTTATTCTATTAGTAACTCGGTTTACTAGGCAGTTACTATATTGCCAGTACGTACCACCGCTTCGACGACCAATGGGTACAGAATTAACTGAAGCTTCCTGATAGCTGCTATGCCTAAAGATGTTCTCATACTGTGATGTAAATGGTTTCGTCACTGGATGGTCGATTCACATTTCTCATTATACCGTACTGTTCCATGTTTGCTGTAACAATAACTGAGGAATTCATGACCAGTTGCAATACGGCATTCACAGATTATTGTGTTTCCCAATAAGGGCTAAATTTAATGCGTAAAAAGCGTAAAACGAGGATTCCGATTCCGCATTCGCGGATTCCATTCCATTCGTTTTTTCACAAGCGTGTAAAACTCTCGAGGCTTTCTGGATTAATTCCAAGAATCCGAAAATGAACCGCAGGGAGGAATGCCTCATTATCACACGTGATATTGGGCAGTATATAAGACTGTTATTCTGATGGGATGGGCACATTACGTTTCCATGTGAACACTGCGTGGTTGTTCTCTTTATTACATATTAAGTGGAAGGCTCATAGAAAGCGGTGAGTATGCAAAGACTCTGTGTTCAATGTGATTGAAATTTTGGTTTAGCAATTTCTCTGTTTGGTTATGGAAGTGTTTGGCCATGGGGATTGCAGTCAACTTGACCTTTCCAGGCTCTGAAGAAGGCGAAATCCGCCGAAACGTCAGCTTGTACGTAAATAAAGAAATAAAATAACACCTCGTGTTTGCTAAACAGAAGTGAAAAGAATTATTCCATTAATGCCGAGGTTAATAGAAAGTCGGATGTGGGAGTTACTAAATTCAATGCGTTCTTGCCAAGCACATTTCGTTGTAAACTTTCATCTTACCGATGTACTGAATAAACCTGTACAACCTACGCGCGTTTTCCTTCGCCTGTCTCAATGGTTCACTTTGGTGGTTGATCGCTAATTAGCCAGCCTTCTGAAATTTGCGAGATTTCTGATCAATGATGTTCACTTTTACAGCACTAGCAAGAATTTAGTAACATGTCTAAGCTGAGTTTTCATTCCGCAGGTGAATCCGAGGACCAACCTTTAGTTTTCTTTTAGAACGTTAGACCCACCTACACAGAGGACGTCAACAAATGGACAGCACCACCTCCAGCAGTTCCCTCGGTGATTTAATGAGGTTTTGTTTGCTTAGTTTTGCTATAACAAACTATGATAATAATCACCCTTCAATGTTGCACGTCTTATCATACAATAGGTTCATTAAGTGACCGATGATATTAGGATGGCGGTTGTGTAAGATTTACGTTACCACATCTACAGGCCTAGTGCTACCTTGTATCACTATCGTCTAACACGTGGAAGCATCAGAACGTTATAGCACGGTCATCTCAAGATTCCAGAAAGAATCGACTCGACCAGCACGCAACTGAACTTGTGAAAAAGACGAAAATATTTTTAAAAAGCACCTGAACCCGAACGCAAAAATGAAGTTCGAGGAGCTCCGTAGATGGTGAATGTGAGGAGACGAATCGAGGGCAAGGAGTGCTTGGATCCGAACATTGTGATACATATAATGTCGGGTGATGTAAAAAATAAGAAGCTATCGGCGTTCAGCAATCCATGAGAGATGCGCCATGCAGTCGACTCCGTTAAGCATCTTTAGAGGTGGTTGAATTCATATCTGGCTTATAGAATGATTCCCGGTGCGTTACCGATGTATGGAATCTGTGCTTGTAACCTTTCAGACAGCTCTGGTATCAATGTGCAGACCCCAGATAGATGGAGGACTTGGTGAGCCTGGGACGACTGCACCAACCGTTGTGTAATGCAGGGCGCCTCTAACCACGTCTACACGCACTCTCATGTAACGTCGCACCGTGTAATAACATTAATAGAATGATGATGTGCTTTACAATGACTCGCGGTGGTCTATCGATGTATCGAACCCGTGCTGCTATCCTCCTAGACAAGTCGATTACCAATTTGCCGACCACGAAGGGATGGAAGGCTTGGTGAGTCACGGGGGCGCGGATCGATCCCATGCGTGTATTGCAGTCCGACCACTGTGCCACACGCGCCTTGTCACTCCCTATATTTAGTAATTTATAAGAAAATGTTTTTCAAACGAATTTATTTTTCCCTGAGAAACTGTTCTTTGGCAACAGATTACCCACTGCAGAAGCTATTTGTAGGAGAACCATACGAATTCAGATTTCAATTAGAGCTGTGAACTTCTGCCTACGTCACCAAACTATAGAAATGACCACGGAGATCCGTTCGCACCACTGAGATGATTTATTGTTCAAATCCGATTGAGTATAAATTAATATTAAGACAATCTGACATATGCTAAGTTGCGCTGTTTAAGTGGTGCTTGAGAGGAATTGTTCGCTTTTCGGAAGAGTTCGGCACCAATTGCCGTCTTTGTAAGTACAAGCATCTCGGTGCCAATGTTCCATATAGGCTGCGATATCCGTATCCCAGTATTGTTTTCCTCACACATAAAATACTTCATATGAAATTCTATGAAATTCTTGGAACTAGAACGAATATCTACCAAACCATGAAAAGCTCTAAAAGGATACAGCTCTCGGCGATGATCAATCCCTGAGGGATGTGCCATGCATCGACTTCATGAAGTATCGTTGGAGGTGGTTAAATGCATATCTTGATTTTACAGTAACTCGCGGTGGCCTACCGATTTATCGAGCCAGTGCTGCTACCTTCCCAGGCAAGTTTGGTACGAATTTACCGACCCCGGAGGGATGGAAGGTTTGATGGGCCATGGGATCGATTCCACGTGTGTGTCGCAGAGGCGCCTCCAAAAACTGCGCTACACGCGCCCTTCCTGTCATTAAGCAATATAGGATGTATTTCTCAGAATTGGGTTGCATTACACCTAAGCAAGGAATTGTGACATTTTTACACCAATAGGCACATGGATTCAAAAAAGCACATCTGTGTAGAAACAAGATCAGTCATTAATACAATAGACTAGAAGCTATGTGATAGAGTTCAAAAAAAAACACCTGAATTATATGAAGAGATGTTGAGTAATACCCTTACACAACTCACTAAAATCTCCGCGGCGAAGGTGGTTTCTCGATAATTTCTCCAACTTTTTGTAAATGATTTTCGATTTTTTTTAGTGTTTCATGAGTTCAGAACTTTATAGATTTATAGAGGTGGGCTATGTCTTACCGTATTACTAGCACGTATAATTCTAAGAAATGTTTCCAAAACTAAGGATCTTTATTACTAAAACTCTCGGGCCTGTGTCATGCCCAAAACTCCTCCCATCGGTTTACACCCTCATTCAAGGATCTGTCACCGTTCTGGTATCAAATTTGTCGCATGGTCGAAAACCTCCTCTTGATCTACAATGGCAGCGAATGCCTGTGGTGGTATAGACCTGAGGCAGACTTTGGCCAGCCTGACCTCAGGACCCCAGAGAAGCACAATGACCAGTGAGGACGGGCCATTGACATATCAAATAAGTACCAAGTACTAAAACTTCCAAACAGTTGACGATAAGACTTAAGAATCTTAGAATCTCCAACCAAGGAATAGCATGTGTAAAAACAAATGATATGTTGAAGCACACCATAGCATCCTTATGGACGAAATCGCGTCTGTTCATTTGCTTACGTGTCTGAAACACTAGCCTCGAAGCAAAAACGTGGTGGAACTGCACACCTTAAGCTAAACAACTGGATTTCATCGTGGTAATAAAAAGAACAAAAGTCGCAGCGATGATCAATTTCTGAGGGATGCGCCATGCATCCAACTACATTAAGCATCATTAGCGGTGATTGAATGCATACCTGGCCTTCATAATGGCTCGCAGTGGTCTACCGATGTATCGAGCCAGTGCTGCGATTCTCCACGACAATTTTGGTACCAACGCGTTTACGCTGGAGGGATGGAAGGCTTGGTGTGCCTAGGACGTGGGGATCGACACTATCTGTATTGCAGGGCACGGCTACCACTGCGCTACACGCCCCCTTCATCGTGGTAAAATAACAAGGCTTTTAACCTGCAGGAAAGGATTTATAGATTTTAGAGGTGCGTACTGCACTTATGCGCACTATCAGCTGAGACTGGTTGATTTATCAGCCCAGATTGGTTGAAAGTTAAAAGCGGCCAATATCTCCGCATTCCATGACTTCCACTGAGGTCACGTCGTTGTATAAGGATTGAAACATAGCCTCCTCTACTCCAAAATAAATTCAAGAATCAAAATTCCATATTACCAAAGTGGACTCAAAACTCGATCAAATATTTTATCGCTTGAGATACAATGGAACCATACAATCAGAATTTCATTCTATGCAAGTGGAGCTCATTGCTACACATCGGCCCCTTAGGACACACCTGATCATTGTCAGAAAATTAGGCCATTTCAAAAAATGAGTGAATAGTCGCCTTCCATGGGAAATACTTTGCCAATACATGCATATACATATACATATGCGGAAACATAAGGGACTTGTCAATTTGCCTATCCGTTTGCATAAACGAAATTATGAGAAGTGCCAATACTTGTGAAATCAACCGATGATATATACACACACGGTGGGATTACTTAAGAACGCAGTGAATTCTCAGACTTATTTGAGGAAACAAAATTTTACACCTTAAGACAATTTCTGTAATTTGCACTAAATCACTGCTTAAGCTAGTAATTAACGTAGTCTTGGCCAGATTTTTAACCGGTTTGGATAGGGTTAATTACTAGCTTGAGCAATGATTTAGTGCAAATTACAGAAACTGTCTTAAGGTGTAAAATTGCGTTTCTTCAAATAAGTCTGAGAATTCACTGCGTTCTTAAGTAATCCCACCATGTGTGTATATATCATCGGTTGAACTCACAAGTATTGGCAATTCTCATATTTTCGTTTATGCAAACGGATAGGCAAACTGGCAAGTCCCTAATGTTTCCGCGTTCTCCATTACGTTTTGAGTATTGTCAATTCACCTGCATACGGCTGGCAGCCTGTTTCTCTCACGGATACGTTGTCATTATGGTCACTGTAATGTATTGCCAAAGTATTCCTCACCGAAGGCGACTATTCACTCATTTTTTGAAATTGCCTAATTTTCTGACAAGGATCAGGTGTGTCCTAAAGGACTGGCCAAGACTACTGCTAAAACGTTGAACTTGAGGAGATCAAAATTCACATAAATATATATATATATATATATGTATATAAAATAACAGAATGGCAAGATGATCCAACCATACTAATGCGGGTGCTGTCAATAAAAAGCTTTGTAGGAGATTCAAAGAACGACATGATAGACGGAAAACGACCAGTCAGTCTATTTGTCGCTATCCAGATTTGCTTGGTATTGTGCCATCTGGAATCGTTAAATAGTGGCCTTACCTCAAACATTCTATGCAAAACGAATAATAAAACAACCAAATTGAAAATATTGTACGTTTTGGATCTATTCAACACAAGTTTCGAATATAAAATAAAAAACTGAAAACAATCAGGATAGAATGTAAGTTACCACTCACCAATTGGGGATTATAAGCAGAGAGATCAAACCCTGGAGGCATTCCCATATGGCTAAGATCTTGGCCTGGCAACATGCCTTGATAGGGGTTAAGCATTGATGATGACCCAGCGAGCATGCCATAGTTAGCACCAGGGAGACCTAAAATGAAGCCTTAACTATAAAGACACTCATTGCATAGATTGTGAATCGTGAAGTCGATACTGTTGGTGAAAACAGTACGCGTGACTTTTACATAAATTGAAAAGGAAAAGTTTTCTATGTGAGAAAAATTGGTCGGCTTCTCTAACAACTTTCTTCTCACCTAAAAAAAACTGATTACACATTTTGTAAACGAATAGCGATACCTCCAAGACCATGGGCAGCCGCCTTTTTTGCAGCATACATGTTTGCTTCTTCTTGCGCCTTAGCAATATTCTTTTTATAACGAATTCGTTTGTTTCCAAACCAGTTGGACACCTTAACTCAAGAGGAAACTACATAAAGTTCACATGCACAAATGCAGAAAATTCAAAATTGTGGGCTAAAAAAATGCGCACTGCACATCCGAGTAGCACACCAACAAAGAAAAAAGAAGACAAAATAAACGTCAAAACAAATACCACCAACTTGAGAAACAGTTATGTTACACTGCCGAGCAAGCTCTTCCTTAGCCTCTTCGGATGGATACGGATTGCTTAAGTGTGAATAAAAATATTCATTGAGAACTTCCGTAGCCTGTTTCGAAAAGTTACGGCGTTTACGACTGAAAATGGACGACTACCATTATTAAAAGTTAACCATGCTACTAATTGTTACGAATTATATTTGCTCGTCTCGATCTTTCCTATTTATGGTAAATGAAAAAAAAACAACAGATAGAACTACCGGTGAACAAATTTGTAACAAAATCGAAACAAGCATACCGAGCATCAAGAAAACGACTCCTTAGAATCATTACTGCCTCACATGTAGATTGCTTGAGTTGAACTTGAATACCACTGAACTTCTTCTGGATTATTGATACCATTCGCTCAATTTCCTAAAACACAAGATACAAATATGGATGAGGGCAATAAAGTAAAATATGGGGCTGGCTGTGACAAAAAAATACAGAAAACAACAATAAAGATAATAATTGATTAACAAGGGAGCGGATAGAACAGTGCTAGTGAGGAACGTCATCACGAGCATGGTGCTAGTTTGATTCCGCTTCGAGCCAACCAAGCCTCTCATTCCTCCGGGGTCGGGAAATCGGTACCGGACTTGTCTGGTAATAAATCATTGTCTGCAATCCAATTGGTAACGTTCCAGCCTGGCTATCTCAGGACTCTAGGGAAAAATGCTCGACCAACATTCTACGACATTCAAGATGAAATGGGAATCCTCAAGCAGCAACCGAAGCCACAGATCTTCGTGGGTAATGGAGGCGAGGAAACGAATCGAATGTGAGAAGTGCTGGGATCCGCACCATTTAAAAAAAAGGATTAACCTACCTTCTGACTAATAGGTCGAATTCGTGATTGGTCTTTCAGCAACGACATCACATGCTGCGTAAATTCAGAGCAGGCCTAAAAATTGAAAGAGGACACATTCTTTTTCCAAAAACTGCAATGTTGACCAAATTTTGTTCATCAACGCTCACTTCCTCATACTTCTGCAACTCTTGGTTATATACAAGCCGGATTTGGCCAAGCTTTTGCCGATAATCGGCCTGGTCCCCTCCGGAAGCGTCACTTGACAATGGTGCGCCTTTATCGGGTCCAGCAACACCTTCGGCTACCTAGTTATAAATAAATTCTAACAGTCTTTACGTCCATTACCAGAATTGTCACTTAAGTAAAATACAAAACAGGTGAACACTGAAAACATAAGATCATTAGAACTTACAAGCATATTATCCAATCGCATTAACTGTGGATCTTCTGGTTGGTCGTCGGTGGCTGTACGGATTTGTAGTGCTGAAAACTCAACTCACGACTTTTAAAATATCGTACATAAAATAGGAAAAATTATCGATTTTGGCCACAGAAAAAGAAAAGTACAACTTTACTTCTATTATGCTTGGCAAGAAAAGGGTAAGAAGAATAAAGCAGGAAAGATGGTGCTGAATACTAACCTGTCTTTTCCTTTACCTCGCATAAAACATCAAATAGTGCTTGTCTCATTGGATGACACTGTAATGCATGCTTCCTAAAAATGTGGTAACATGAATACATGTAAAGATCCATGTTCTTTTTAAAAAAAGATTGTGCACAGATCCGACCAGACTACGTACTGCACTTCAAAAAAAAAAAAGAAAAAGAAAAAAAAACAATGAGACACTCACTTAACGTTATCGTTGTCCTCAAGTGTTTGCTCAGAGATCTTTATAAGCTCTTGGAGCAGATCATTTAACGAACCTGGACTTGGGTCCATTGTACCCACCATACCTAAACCGGGAAAAATACCCCACAAAGTATACGTGAGGAACCGTAAAATGCTTCGCGAGAATGACGTCACAAGAACACACCGGAACGATATGTGCAATCATAGTACACCGACTATCAAAACGTTGACGATGACGATGATAAGGTAAGTGAACTGAAGTGAAAACAGCATAAAAACTAACATTACGAAGCACCCAATTCGCCGATCTTGAAAGGAAAGTACGGTGTTCTTTGGCGAGCGTGTTCTAAACAACGGCCGTCTGTGCATTGCAACAAAATATAATATATAAAAGCCGGATGTAGCGCAGTAGTCGAAGGACCCCTGCAATCGACAAGGGATCGATTCCCGCTCCCAAAGACCACCAAGTCTTCCATTCCTTTAGGGTTGGTATTCCTTTTTTTGGAGTTCTTGGAGTTTTTTTCTCAAATATATAATTGCGCACATTACCCAAAACACACTATACTTCAAACAATATGTAACCAAAAGATGGTTACTCTTCAAAGGTTTGAATTTAAATAAGAAATACATTTATCTATCCATTAGCTGTCCATCTGATCTGTTCACTTAAGGGAAATAAGCAGCATAAATTTTTGGTCGTCAACTTCATTTTCCATTGCTAAGCAGCTCTCAACGCTCCGGTGCTGAGGACTGGATATACTTAGTGTGGTAGCATGCCAGGTTTGCTCAGAATGGACGTGAAGTTTACTTTAGGAATTGACTCCAAACCAACTTCATACCCTTCCCACTCACTAAGCTATGGGTTTTTGATCAAACTCTTTGGCAAGATAATCTATTGTAATCAATCGCAATGATTGAAGTACTTTCTATACATTGAAAAGAAAAGCATAAATCACAACAGATGGCCGCATTTTCATGTCTTCGCGATTGTTAACCTGGGGATTGAAAATATAACTGATTTGATACACAAAGGAATCAGATACTCTAGATACGAATTCTCTGATAACGGAGAAAGGAACTTTGGGTAAGGATTCTCCGGTAGTAAAGAGAGAACAGATAAGCGGGAGTGAATTAAAGAATGTTTGAAAGACGATAGTCCAGAAAGAATATCTATAACTTTAGATTCTCACAAGTCACTAAAGTTAAACTATGTTAATCTTTAGCACAAGTCACAACAATGATCTTAGACCCATTCCTTTTCTAGAACAAGTAACAGCGTGATTCAATCCCCGCCGAAGATACATGCGATCCGGGGTTTTGAAAATATATCACCATTATCGTAGTTGCCTTTTGCTAGAATTTTAACAGAGCTACTGCTCGAGGGGCGCGTGTGGCGCAGTGGTTGGAGGCGCCACTACGGAGCGCACGTGAAATGCGCCCATGGCTCATCAAGCCTTCCATCCCTCCGGGGTCGGCAAATTGGAACCAGACTTGTCTGGGAGGATAGCAGCACTGACTCGATACATCGGCAGGCCACCACGAGTCATTGTAAAGGCCAGATATGCATTCAATCACCTCCAACGATACTTAATGAAGTCGAATGCATGGCGCATCCCTCAGGGATTGATCAACGCCGAGAGCTTCATCCTTTTTATCTTTTACTGCTCGAGATGTTAAGAACACCTACTAAGAGATATATTAAGCGACGTATAGATGGAAATTCTTAGTAACTTAATGAAACTTCTACACCATTACTAAAAAGATAGCATGTGCATCATTTTGAAGACGAATTATACCGCAATACAAAGCTTAGAAAGAAGTCGTCAGTGAGAAGAAATATAACTTTCAGATCTTTTAACATCTTTTTACCAACTAGGTTAATGGATAAAAAAGAATAAAGGTCTCGACGTTCGTCAAATCTTGAGGGATGCGCGATGCATTCGACTTCGTTAAGTATCGTTGGAGGTGATTGAATGCATATCTGGTCTTTAAAATGACTCGCTGTGGTCTGATTCGTGGATGTATCGAGCCAGTGCTGTTATCCTCCCAGACAAGTCCTATACCAATTTGCCAACCCCGGAGGGATGGACGGCTTGGTGGGCCATAGGCGCGGCGATCGGTTCCACGTGTGTCCACGCTGCATGGCGCCTCCAACAACTGCTCTATATGCGCTCCAACTGGTTAGTTTACATATACTTTTATGCTACACTTCTCAATAATTTCACTAACATAAACAACATACCGTTACTATTACCAACAACAGCAAAACAATTCTCAAACCGACCGTCATTTAAGCTCGGAAGCAAAATGACCAGCATATATACAACTTGTTGAGCCTACACGAGGTCACAAGAATATGAGGTGGAATCCTCACAGAAAGGGGTTCTGAAGAAGGGGAAATCCGCTGAAACATCAGATTCATCGTAATAAGGAATAATATCACTCCTCGTGTTTGCTCATCAAGAATGTAAAGAAGAATACTGAAGTCGAGATATTCGGATTCAAGATTATTATTATTATAAACAAGAGTAGCACAACAGAAATAAAAAAGCAAAAAAAAAGGGAAAGAAACAAACGTAAACATAATGAAAAAGCGAATGCGTCGACAGATTTGAAGCAGTAATGTAAACCTTTCCTTTGGTCCGTAGGTGACAAAATCATCTGCATCATCCGTAGCTTTGCTACTCATCTGGTGACTGCATTAAACATCAATAAATGTTCCATTCGATCCTGACCCTAGCCGGAATTATCCACTGAACTCAGGTAGTTCTTTGGAACACGATGCCACTCACACTTTCAATATGAAACTTCCTAATTTTACTACTCCTACGAATGACATCAGTTATATGGCGTTAGACCATTTGGGTGAGCCTTCTAAAGAGGAAAATGAAAAACAAATCAAACAAAATACTTACTGGTAGAGGGTTTCTCTTTTTTCAATTAGATCCTACGTATAGAAAAACCCCAAGACCAGTAGCAAAATAGCAACTAAGTGGGAAGTTACTGGACCCATACAATCTTTTATGAACATCATAGGTCACTGAAGTA
Source organism: Angiostrongylus cantonensis (assembly GCA_009735665.1). Lineage (NCBI taxonomy): Eukaryota > Metazoa > Nematoda > Chromadorea > Rhabditida > Metastrongylidae > Angiostrongylus > Angiostrongylus cantonensis. Next base: position 1,410,065 of record MQTX01000080.1, read on the forward strand.
CTCAACTACAGCACTACTGATCATTTTCAGTACAAGTCATGATACATAAGTGGTATCGCCGTCGCTCAGCTTAAACAAAGGAGAAAAAAATGAAAGGAAATGAATGAATACCTGAAGCGCCTACAGTGAAGAAGCTTGACAATGAGACGAAAAGACGAACCTTCTTTTAAAGAACGTTTTGTAAACATGACTCATCGACTATAAAAGTGATAGAAGTGAGAATATGAAAGAAGTACGTTTGAAAACGAAGAGGGAAAAGAATCGGTAAACAAAGATGCAATATCTGCAATCTAACAGCCTACTTTATTGATCAACAAGCTAAAATAAACAACGGACGTGTCTTCATTGATTCCACCATAGCTTTAAGCGTCATCGAATGTCCATAAAAACTCTCACCTTTCGCTGAGCTCAGAATCCGGAACCACTTGTCTCGACTGGTCCATATACGGAATGTTTACAACCTAACGAAAATCACTTGGAAGAAACTGTTTATAAGCAGTAACGAATTCACTTCGAAGTACAATTCTACGAACCCCAAAAAGAAGCCACTATAGCACTGAAGACTAACATCGATTGGACATAAGACTGAAGACTGATTAAACACTTCGACACCTTCTCTACACTTTTTCTTAAGAGACAAATGTTGCCCACGCTCTATGATCAGCATTCAAACAGTTGGACAACTTAATATTTCATGATGTTGAAATATTTACAAGATTTAAATCGCAGCCCAGATTCGAACCTACTATTACTATATTCGGATGATCACATATTACTCACTACACCACTGAGGCCCATGCTTTACCCTTCTCTCATCCTGTTTTCTACCTAATTTCATCAATAGTCACCCTTCAACGAGAATGATTTTGGGAGCACAAATTAACTACTAAACCTAGTTAGGTTACCTACTATGCCACTCACGTCTTTACCTTGCCTTTTCCTCAGCCAACTACCGGAAAGAGCAATCGCGAGTTCGAATCTTGCCTACAGCCCGGAGTCCTACGTGAAAAAGTAGTAAAAGTCAGTAAATAAGAAGTAAAAAAAGAGATACTTTGGTTGTGTGAAGATCCAACATTTCGAGCCGGCCTTCCAAATGTACCAGAATAGCGCGGCCACTAAATCTACATAACATACCTTCACTGAAGACATAGGTATAGTAAGAGACAAGCTAACAGAAGGTTCCGTTCTTTACATTGCCGCTGAGCAAACACGTGGTGTTATCTTAATTCTTTACTATGATGAAACTGACCTTTCGGCAGATTTAGCCCCTCTCAGAGCTTGGAAAGGTCAACCAGACCCAAGAAAACAGCTCCATAACGAAACTTCACCTCTACCAGAATAAACAGCAAAACAACACCTCGTTTTGCTCTGCAAGGATGCATAGAGCTATCCGATCAATACGGGGGGTTAACAATCGTGGGAATTACTCCAAAGGGTTCTCCTATCTACGCAAAAACTTAAACTAGTAACTGCTTCGAGACACTCCCTAACAAGTAAACAAAAAGTCTGTTGGTAGTAGAAATGTTGACAAGTTAGAAATGGAGCTTCGAAGCACTAACAACAACAACAACAACAACAACTAACAAATGCAACACATCGACTCGTACTGTCTTCATGTCGTCCAGTTCTGGCAGCACTAGAGGAAATCGTGTCATACAATAAAGTCTTAGAGAAAAGAATCAATATGGTGCTATTATACAACGACTATTCAGTACCAGACTGAAGACGACAGGCTGCGATGGCGACAATAGCGAACAGCCACCACCTCCAGCGGTACATCTGCGCCGGTCGGTCGGTCGGTCGATCGGAGTCGCCGCTAAGGTCATTATCGATTAGCGACCGCGACACGCGACCACCGCGCGTCGCGGTCGCGCCACCGCGCTGGCAGTAACTCGCTGCAAGTGTTCTTATCGATGTGGATTTAAAGAAGTAAGCCGTGAGAAGCGGATGAATAGTATCTGATGACGTATTCTGAGACAACTGAAGACGAAGACGTGATGTTGCGATGGCGGTGACTGAGACGTGCTGTGCAACCGAACGCAGCGTGCTGCGTTCAGCGACGTCGTATCTGTGCCGATCATCAATCTTTCCAGCACTGACAGGTTGGGTAGGAAGCACAGACGAATGGAGAAGAATAGTGTAGAAGAGACAGAGACGATCCTGGAAGCCATAATCAGCGAACCAGACAGCTGGACGAATCATGGGTCTCGTCATCGAACTGAGAACGGGCACGATATTTCATCGTTAACATCACACTTACATGCTCATGAGGCGAACCAGTTGCGAGTTTCTTAATGGGTTAAAGTGTTGTGATGTCCATCATCGCTTTTGGACCAAGTTCCCAAGGTCTTCGCACATTATTCAGAAGTATAAGCATTAGCCTTGCAACGGTTTAATGCTTCACCGTGACTGGGAGGTGTTCTTGAGCGCCGAACTGCGATGTACATCAGGGGATTCATCCTCGCAGCAGGGTCTCCGAAGCTGAGGAGGGGTCCGGCGTTTCCATCAGGAAGCCCACATAAGAGTAAACAAATACAATTTATCACCGTGCTGTTATCAAACTAGTCTCGTAGTGGCAAATCCCGCTTTGATCCACAACTGCGGTGACTGCTTGGGTTGTGACGACCTGGGGCAGACATCAATTAGGCTGAGCTCGGGATTCCAGGTAAATACAATGGCTAGACCAGCAAAACTCTGAAAAAAAAATGGAAATTATGCCGGAGCCCGCAGAACCAGTGAAGACGGGCCATCCAAATGTCCGAGTATAACCATTAGGCTAAAACCGTTGAAAACTATAACGAAGGAATCCGATAACATTATATTGCCTCTAGCTCCTTTAACCCAAATTATTGCTCAACCTGACATTGAGGAGCTCTTCATTTGCTCAAGCTATAACGGCTACCTAATGAATTCTACTCGCTTGAGTGAGTAGGAATGCGTTCAACCTCTAGCAAAATGTCCTTTATTTTCAGTTTTTTTTTTTGCAAGAATGTATCCACGGGTACCTGTCTGGACTTCTGTGCTCCTTCTTAGTTCGGGTTGATCTTGCTGTGGCCATGAACGTCATTTTGGAAACCGTCGGTGACGGTGAAAATCCAGAATCATCTTTCCGCCAGCAACGATGAGATGCTAAACCACTGGACGAAAGACCAGTAATGATTACTGGAGTTTTTGCAACTTGTTGTTGTTTAGAAAATAAGCGTGAACAAAGCAATGATATGGTAAAACATTATAAATAAACCAGAGTAAATAATGACCATTAGAGCCGATAATTTGGTCCACTAAGGTACGGAAAGAGTACGGTAGGATACGATATGCAAATACTGTCGGCATAGATGTGAAGGGATGACACCGATCCGATCTGCGGATAAAAAAGAAGCCACTTAGCCTCTTTTAATGAGACGGTGCGTCTTTATGACGCTGTGGCTACGAGCGATACTGACTATTCGATATAGGGATTTTCTAATAACACTTGAAGTGCCTCCTTACTCCACCAAATCCTCCACAGTTTTTCTGTAGCACTTCTGTCATGTTACTAATATGATGTTGTTAATTCTATCACTATCTGCGGTCATCGTCACATTCTTGTAGTGGCTATCGATATGAATGAAAACGTTGTAAATCACAAAGTATTCAACCTTCATCGACTCCTTACGGATACGTAATGCATTCGGCTTCAGTCAAAACATCGTAGGGATGATTGGATGCATATTTAGCCTATAAAATGACATATAATCTACCATTATATGGGGTCAGTGTTTATATTCTCCAGGACAAATGTAGCAGCACGCTTGGATGGAAGCACATTGTTTACATGAAGGCAGAATCGAGCCTACGAGCTCATGTGTATTGCAGGGCAGCTTTATCTATTACGCTATATGCGTCGTCAAAAATGCCCTGCTCGTTGAACTTCCTTCCTCTTCTTATGCTTCTGGCTTTCCTTGTTTTCCTTCTCCTTTCAAATTGACCATGATACCTTAAAGTGGTTCATCTCGTGGTGACGACTGTAAGTATCGCACTTTGTGATTGGGAATTTTCTCAAGTTTTTTTTTCTTATAACTTTCAACGGGACGCGTGTGGCACCGTGGTTGGAGGCGCCACTGCGACACACACGTGGAATCGGTCCCCGCGCCCATAGCTGACCAAGCCCTCCGACCCTCCGGGGTCAGTAAATTGGCACTAGATTTGTCGGAGAGGATAGCAACATTAGCTCGATACATCTGTAGGCCATCGCGTGTTGTTGCAAAGGCCAGATATGCATTCTATCACCTCCAACGATACTTAATGAAGTGCATAGCGCATCCCTCAGGGGTTGATCAACACCGAGAGCTTTATCCTTTTACCGTTTATAACTTCTACAGCGCTTAACTTTGGGGCATCACCATACTATTAGTCATTTCCACTGAAGCTCCCTGGTTCCAAAGAATTGTGCAAAAAACCCAACAAAATTATAACAAATGAAAAAAGTTATAAAAAATCGTATTTATTAATAATAGAGCAAAAAAGATCCATACAAAGTGAATCCTGTAACTCAACTTTTACTCACGGCAGACTAAAAGGACAATCAAAGGTATGGAGAAGAAAAGCATAAAATCAAGGAATGTTAAGAAACGAAAGAACGAAGTGGAGTGCTTTCCGGTGCCAACAACTAGAAAAGCGACTGGATGCTGAAAAAAAGCAGATGGAGCGGAGATAAACGGAATGTAGACGCCCGTCATGGAGACAGGCAGTTCGTTGGCGCTAAATTCGTGATGGAGCGAAAAAGAAATGTTAGCTTAGGTTTGTTCTAAATTCGCTTTAAGATGACCTATTGCTCAACCAACTGAGCGCAGAAGAAGTTCTGCATCAAGTAAACGCAATGAGAACATTTTAGTATCTGTGTCGAATTTTCTTGATCCAGTTTGAGTTACATAGTTCTCGATCGGTCAGTCGACTAAGCTCTGGACTCACCGCTGTCCTGGAGAAAGCCTAGTCACAGAGAATCTCTTTTCGATTCTTAACCGACGGTCAACTCATGTAGACCGACTAATTCTAGGGAAATCCAAACGAGCAGCGTTTAGCATGACACTGGGTAGGTAGTAGAGCCGACAGATCATCAAACTGAGATTAAGTTCCTAAGCAAACACCAAGATTTCCTCGTTTGATTATTGTAAAGTAAAGAAACGAGGGAGGCACTGCGACTTACACATCGTTTGATAACAGGGTATCTTAGTAAGCATTATGGATGAACGACCACGCATAACCATCACTTTGAACATTCATCTCCAAATCTCTCACATATTGAACCTGCCATTTTAGGGGTGATGAGGAAGAGAAACCCAGCAAATAGAAATGCGCTGGCTGAGCCACGTAGAGGTTAACCAAGGCTTCAAAGGAAGAAGATAGAAGCGTTTTGTGTTGATCACACCCTAAACAGTTGGTCAAGCACTCAACTTCAACAAGCATCGTTAGAAGTGACTGAATGCATATCTCGCTCATGAAATGATTTTCAGTAGCCCAATGGTATACTCAGTGTCACTATCCTCTTAGATAAGTCTGGCACCAATTTACAGACTCTGATGGGATGGAAGGCTTAGAGGGATCGGATTGCTAGGTAGAACCAAGGACTGCACGTGTATTGTAGAATACCTCTAACCGCCACGCTACGCACCTATGGTACCTAAGCAAACACACAATGAAAGCTGAAAATATTTTAAAATCTGACATTTCATAATTTCAATAGCTCCTTTCCGATAGCTTACTAATCTAATTCGAATCAATCGAGCCTAACTAATCAAAGCAACGGTGCTCACTTTGAAGTTACGCTGCTTCCAAGCTTTACATATCAGATCAAACAAATCGAACCAGTAAACTCGAGCTTAACAAAGTGAAACAAGATGTACTCCAAAATAAATTCCGGTTCACAGCACTGCTCGTCTTTCATTCATCCCTACTAACTTAATGCTGCACTGATCATACATACATTACCTAGCCATTGTCAATCTTCACCCGATCCCACATCCTTTCATGAGATGTCTTTATAGATTGGAAAGACATTGGCAGTGAAAATCTTCTGCAGTTTCCAAGCACCTGCGGTCCAGAGTTTTGAAAAAATCTCAGCAACGTTATGGTTGTATTTCGCTTAGTACCCTTCCATGAAAATTGTAGTACGCAGAAAATAAAAGGTAAAACATGGTGATTTCAACTAAAGCCTCAGCTTAACTGGGTCCAATGCCGATGTGGGCTCCTCAGATCAATCCCGCTGACGACGGGTGATTGCTGAAGGCAAAAGATCGATAGAACTAGTTGAGATACAGGCGAAACGAAGCACCCGTATGGTGTGGTGGTGAACGCGCTACTCCCCGGAAAGGACAAAATCGCGTTCGTTCCCCACTGCAGACACCTGCGGTCCGGAGTTTTGCAAATATCTCAGTATTATAGGAGTTATATTTCGCAACATACCCTGTCGTATAAAAAAAAAGAGTAGGCAGTAAATAACAAGTTAAAATTGTGATTATAACAGCAGCCTATATTTCTCTTCATTAAGGGCATAGTGTGGTGGATTCGTAAAGAGGTGGATAAATTTCCCATTTTTTTGGTTAGGGTGGTGGATCGATGGGTGAAAGTAAGAACTCAAATGGTCGGAGTTAATGATCCTCTCTCTTACTGTACTCGGAAAGTCAGTATAGTATTAGTAAAGATGGTCACACCCAGTTTGGCCATAAAAGTCGCTAAATTTCTGGTGCAAAATCAATTTTGTTAGCCTTTAAAATTCCGTATAACAGTTCTTCTAAGACCTAGCTGACTTTGCAACAGACACATAACGTTCGCCCTGCACAACGATCGTTCAACAAGGCATCGATTCACCACGAAAATATAGCAAGAAACCTGTATTCAGTAAAAGAAACAGTCACAAAGAAAATGAATGATTATCCACCCACGCCGGTCATTCCGTAGACCTGCATATGACTGGAAATTCAGCCACGCCGATCACCAAGTGTTAAAGTTCTTCATGACAGTACATTCCTACGAGACAGCAAGTAAGGCACTGCTATCGCAATGCATCAGGAGCTTGTGACTTTATTTAATGTCCTCACCTACTTTTACTCTTTTCACGATGATAATCTCAGTATGCCACGATTTTGTTAACCGAATGTGTTCTCATGCTTTCATTCCTTTCGGGAAAACGACCTCACCGCTGGGAGCGCTGTAGCCGGGTATGGTGTGGAATCTCGGACCAACAGTGATGCTGGCCAAATAAAATTTTCGAATAAAAAGAAAGTGACCGCAAATGATGCTTCTTGATATTCATAGTTACTAATCAGTGTCCTTACTGTCATTTCAATCGAGGGATTCGACGAAGAGATTTTTTCAGATTTTCAAAACCGTGTATATTGGGCAGCATACCTTTTTTCTGAAGGCGCGTGTGGCGCAGTCGTTGGAGGCGCACTGCGACACGCACGTGGAGTCGATCCCTGCGCACATGGCCCACCAAGCCTTCGATCCCTCCGGGGTCGGCAAATTGGTACCAGACTTGTCTGGGAGGATAGCAGCACTGGCTCGATACATCGGCAGGCCACCACAAGTCATTGTAAAGGTCAGATATGCATTCAATCACCTCCAACGATACTTAATGAAGTCCAATGCATGGTGCATCCCTCAGGGATTGATCAACGCCGAGAGCTTCATCCATTACCCTTTACGTTTCTTCTGATCAGTTCAGATCTACTGCGGCGAACGCTACCAAGATTACGGTTCTTTTTTTGAAGGTACAACTTGCTACTGCATTCCAAAATTTTGGCAAATGATTCCAAAGTAATAATCGATACGCATGTTCTTCACAGAAGCTAATTGAGCCTTTCTTGACCAGGTTATTGAGCTATTTAGTAGACGTACCGTACAGATACTACTCTAAGTAACTGTATCACTATTTCTTCTACTACACCCACGAAGAAAAAGTGAAGTAGTTTCTATCACAGGCGCCCTACTTGCACAGTTGGTTCCAGTCGATCGCATGTGGCAGTGTCATTTTCAGTCAAATAGCTCCTAATCGCTCTTAAATCTAGGAATAAGATTAAAATCTTAACCGTTAGTTGTTAGATGGCTAATTTTTCGTTTTGCTTACGAGGAAAGTCGAGTTCAAGTTTCCTTCTTTGTCGATTCCTTCGAACGTCACTAGATGAATGTCACTAAATAATCACAGTTTAACAGGGACCGGCTTTCATAACAGCATCTACAGAGACAAACAGGACTGCACAACATCCATTGGTCGATTGACTTTTCAGATCCATTACTCTCAGTGCTCCAGAAAAACACTGAATTTGTTTCACCTGACGTTTTCAATGAGAAGAGGGTAGCGCAGTGGTATTGATGTCGATTATCGCGAACATAGTGTTGGTTCGATTTTGCACCGGTACCCACCAAATTAGAGACCATACCTTTATCTCTTAGAAAACAGGAGATTGAGACGAAATCGTCACATGACCTGTTCTGGGAAAAGTTCATTCTATGCAGTCCAAGTGGAAACGTTCTAGCCCGGCTATCTCAAGACTCCAGGGTGAATCGACCCGATCAGTATTCATGACGAAAGGAAAATCGTCAAGCAGCAGCCGAACCCACACGCAAAAAGTTGGATGACCTGTGTAGATGATGGATAAGAGGAAACAAACCGAATGCAAGAAATGATAGGATCCGCAAAGTGCATGTTCTGAAAACCAGTCGACAATTTGTCGACAATCATCTTCAACGGTATCCGCTACTTTCCGAAGTACAACGCCAAACGGGAATGCTGTCACAAACCATTTTGAAGAAAATCCATTTAATATACTCTTATCAGTCAGACACACGATCTTCACGACAAACATATAACATCATCAATACGATGTGAACGAGACAAATCAGAAGGGAAACTGCCTGGATATCAGGATGATGGCCATGCGTATTTAGTGACATACACATGAAAACTTGTAATCAATCAATGAAAGGTATTCGATAAAAAATTGTACAGAGATTCTATACGACTTTTACAATCTGCCCGAAATGAACCACTACTGTCGTAGATGAACATGATGATACTCAACTTCTGAAATAGAGATGAAAATCACTTATTACTGAGAAAACACGTGACCAATTCATGTACAATACAGTGTATTCCCACACCATAGTAAAATAGATGGGCACAATCAATGTCAGAGACACAAAGGTGGACGAGAAACACCGGAATACAGTTATAAAGTACAAATTAAAGGACTCGTATCCAGCACAGGTCCATGACGTCATGTCGCTCCGAAAGACGAGACAATGTGCAAGAAAAGAAACACATCATACATTGGCGACTGTAATGCAGAGAGCTTTAAGCTTAGTAAACCTGTGGTGGTACTAAGTAACTTGAGGTATTCTCTTTTGGTTCACTACTCTGTGAAATCTCGTCCGGTGCCGGAGATGCCGATCTGAAAACAAGGACGAAATCGAGTCATTGTGTTTGTATTGCTATAATCTATAAGATAGAGTTATTTGATGACTTAACTTGTTAAACTGGAAGAAGATTTTTAGTCTCTTAAAGTGTCTTAAGGTTAGGACATCTATGACACGCGAAGCATATTAACAGAAACTAGATCAGAAGAATGGACCAGATGCTATAGGGACTACAAATCCTCAACAAAAAGTTGACAACAGGCAAAGAACTCATAATGGTAAATAACTTTCAAGGTTCTTTATTTTCGTAATCGATTTGTGTCTGAAGGTGTACCAGTAACCAATGATCTATAGTCACATAACGACGGTAGGGACAGAGGGTGGTTCATAAAACTAATATTGTCTTCTTTAGCAGAATTTGTGTTTCACGTGGGCGACTCCCGTTGGGAAGAATATAATGGGCTTTACACCAATGACACGACGTTGACGGTTGTTCTCTTATTAAGTTCGGTTACAATGTATACGTATTGAAGGCTTATACTGAGCAAAGAGATCTGTTGAATATTCATATACTTAGATACTTAGATAGCTCGTCTTCATTGGTTCTACAGGCCCCAGCGTAATTCGCATTCTCCGGAAATCCGCTGGTTTAGCCACTGTGGTTCCTTGGAGTCTAGGAGATGAGCATAGGTGAAGCCTTTCTCAGGTTGTCACATCCCCAGCAAGTCGCCACCGTAGTGGATCGCAGGAAGAGAGAATTTGTCACCATGAAAGTTAACCCTTAGCTAGGCTTCAGGATGGAAACGTGGAACTCCTTCACGGCTTGGAGGACCCTGCTGAGGAGATAAATCCCCACTGTGCATCGCAACCCGACACCCAGAAATACCTAACAGCCACGATAAAGCGGTAAACAGTTGGAAGGCTGGTATTCATATACAAACCAATTGAAAACCAACCTTCTACTGCCGCCGTCAACTAGACTGCCTTCTGAACTGACGTCAAAGGACGGCCGACTGCGGTATGCGTTGCTCGCTTTCCGTTGCCGACGCAGTTCTGCATAATAACCATCACGAACCGCCGAGAACAGGAACGCACTCAGTGTGGACCTAAGTGAAAGTGAGTTAATAGATTAACAGTTATGAGACGACGCGACTTCGACAGGCGTCACTAGTTAGGGGAAAACAAATGACTTCTATAGAGGTCGTTTTCTTTTCGATGGTTAATTTTGGTGCCCGGAACTGTTTTTCTGAGCTTATTTTAATCACTCGTCGGCCGGTGAAAGTTCTATTTTGCACATGTTATTATACAGAAAAACTTTCGCTTAAACCAGTTCATCGGCCGGTAAGTTAACAGTCAGATGATCGTTCTTTTTCCAATTCCAGCCGTCATAATGAGTCATAGTTATCGCAGGAATGGGACCAGTACTTCAAAACACTTTCAAGTCACAACAGTCATGTATTTCTATAATGGACCATAATGAAGCTGATGAAGTTCTCGCCGTTGATCAATCCCTAAGGGATGTGCCATGCATTCGACTTCATTAAGTATCGTGTGAAGGTGACTGAATGCATATCTGGTCTTTGCAGTGACTCACAGTAGTCTAGCGATATATCGAGCCAATGTTGCTATCCTCCCAGACAGTTTTGGCACCAATTTGCAGACCCCGGTGGGATGGAAGGCTTGGTGAGTCATAGGCGCGGAGATCGATTCCAAGTGGGTGTTGCAGTGGCGCCTACAACCATTGCGCCACACGCGCCCCTATGGACCATAATAACATACAATAAATAGTGGTATATATATATACCACTTATATCCACAAAACGATAGGTAAAACTTTCTTCTATAATTATGTGATGTGCTTTCAACCTGTTAAGCCTTTTGGTTATCAACAATTACCTATTCTATTTTCGAAAAAGCAGAATTCTTTAAAGATAGAATCAGACGTCGTCATGTATATGTTAAATCACTTGCTTTTCTATGGATAAAAATTCAAAGTGGTTTTATTTTTAAGGTTTACTTTCCAGTGTGGGTTGCGCTGTTCTCAAATGGAAACGAACTTTTCCTATAGAGATTGAGAAAAACGGCACAAATGCTCATGAATACTTGATACTTGAGCGGACCGTCCTCACTAGTTGTGCAGCTCCCAGCACAGTCACCATTTTCGGAGATTTGCTGGTTAAGCCATTGTGGTTTCCTCGAATCCCGAGGACAGCCTGACTAAGGTCTGCCCCATTGCTCAAGAATGTTAGAAAACTAAGTGATTCGAAAAGAATTCGTGTGTTAAGCGATTACCATGCCCCAGCGGTTTCGCTTGCCGTGTGTGTAGCTTGATCGAGGTAGGTGCATTCGGTGGTGACAGCATCGGCCATGCCAGCAAAAAAATCCGGTTTAAAACCATATGTTCGGAAAGGTACATGGGATGAGCCGAAGTCTTCAGCTATCTGGAAATATCAATACAATAAGAAATTCATGACTTTCAAAGAAAAAATATTCGGAGACTTTTGAAATAAAATCGAAAACAGTTGACATGCTCGTCCCTTAACCCTCTAGTGAGTGGCCACAACAACGTACCCGTTGAATTTCTTCGGAGTCGGTAAGTATGTCGCACACGCGGACCAGAAAACCTCGTAGCGCTTCGGACACTTCGTTTCGTTGAGTCTGAGAGAAATCTGGTTATTGAATGGTCAGAACGTGAAACAACAACGCTAACAGCTCTCGTCGCTCTTTCTGCATCATTACCGCCCAACACTTTATCCTACCGCAGAATCCATCCCTTTTTAATCTCTATATGGTGCACAGTGACTCGATTTCTACTGAGAATAGAATGTGAGTTTTATCTAATCTCCAAAAATCCTGGTTATTCCCACAGCTCCCTTTTCCTTCCTTGGCCATACTTTGATGGCCCATATTTTTCTACCACGGTAGCAACGTTATATTTTGGTAGCACCACTATATCCTTCATCTTTTCCGCTACGTTGTAAAAGAAAAACAATAAAGCTTCCGGTGTAGATCTACTTTTGAGGGATGCGCCATGCATTCGACTTCATCACGCGTCGTTAGTGGCGATTGAATGCATATGGCCTAAACAGTGACCTACGGTGGCCTAAACAATGATGATGCATTAAACCAGTGCTGCTGTCCTCTCAAACGGCTTTCCTACTCCGGAAGAACTGTACTTATCTCCGGATCCCTGCATGATGGAATATTTGGTGAACATGGGTGCGGGATCGAAGCCATAACCACGTGTGTATTGCTGGGCACCTCTAACCAGTACGCGCTACCCACGCAGCCTCTTACGTCATAAAATACATAGGTGCTCGTGTTCATAAATGGCAACGTCAAGGAAAACTTCGTGAGGTTCACTTCACTAATGCACTTGCATAGCAGTTATTCAAACATAAAGTCTAGTGACATCACGACCATTTATCGATTGGTTTTCATCGATTTTAGTCTTCTCTACATCTTAAGTACACTACTAGTATACGAAATCTTTGATTCTTTGCCCAATCACAACTCGAAGCACTGTCACGAATGGAGCTCTTGAGAAGACTACAGTAATCAGTCAGTTGATGTCAACTAGTTAACCCTCCACTAAAAGTATTGCCATGAACATTCTAAACATCGGAAGGAAGTGCTGCCACTGATAAGCGCTCGCTCCTTTCTACTCGTTCAATTCACATTCCATCTTCTTCGTGCGAAGAAACACATTTCAGTCACACTGGCTTTCTTTTGGCCACGACCCTACTTTGTCCACCTCCCTCCCTCCCTCCTACCCCAGATCTTTGTTTCAGTGCTACTCTTTTCGAGAATTCGATGACGTTTGCGAAATGGATGTTGGAAGAGAAAAAAGGCGTCTACTTTCCAAAGGGCCCTGTGCTTCATCATGATCGATATATCACTTTGCACTTTATTCGTTGTAGCATAATAACTTTACATCATAATAACAGATACTCGTTTATGAGTTTTCTAAAATAGAACTAATTCACTTTTGCCTATCAATGAGCATTTTTTCAGTTTCATGGCGAATGCACCTCACTGAGGATTAGCAAACGAAAACACCACTAATCCATTTTATCTCATCTGGCGCAGATGTTTCTTTGTGAGCTAAGCCCTTCTCTTGATATCATCCTGTTTTCTCTAAGTAATAAGAACTCCTTAGACACAGAATCCATTCGTTTTCTAAAACTCCCGTAGAGGAATCCAATCCGAGTAGTTCGATCGTCATTTGTTGCTTGTCAGTCAAGCGATGTTCGTTGTCGTTATACTCCGTTGTGTTTCGACGAACTTACGTCATTCAGTTTTTCAGCCCACACTAACGTCGATCGTCTTGATTTATGTGTGGCTTGAATTAGCAACTATTGCTGGAAAAATCGTATCCGGACAACAGAAAAGGATGTCTGAGAAAAACTAAAAGAACAAGGGTATTCGGATGAGAAAGAAAATGAAAAAAAAAGTACATTCAAGGGTGAGTAAAAGGGGTCGCGTTCGCTGAAGAGCAACATAGTCTTAAGAAAGCCTTACCGTTAAACAGTTGTCAAGTGGTAAATTGTTTGAAACGTTTCGAGATGATGTAACGATGAAGTCTGAATGATGATGATATGCACAACTCCGTTCCGTATTTTCGCCCTCAGTCTCATAAAAATCATTGAGTAACTCAAGCCGGTTTCTGTAACTTTACTCGTTCTCATCGTACTCCAGGGTTTCTCATTGTGTTCCCCTTCGTAAACGAACACCATAACAACCATACCCTTGCTACGGTTTTTCATCACACTCTTTTTGACGAAGAGATAACAACTGACAGATGGCCGAGTTCAGTTCTTCATTGGTGTAAGCTTACTAATAGAGGCGGTTTCGGACAGAAATGTCGAATTACTTCGCAGCTTGCTTAATCCTAACTGAAAATTGGAAACCAAGCAATGATCATATTGGTTAAAATAATCGTAACCTGTACTTTATTAGCGAAAAATCATCATGGTTGATGAAATATGCAAACTATAGAGTTTCAAAGCCTAAAGAAGCTTTCATAAGTATCGATTGGTAATTCCATGTATTTCAATTCTGCAGTAAATGTAATAAGAATGGCTGTACTAGGAATTATTTGAAAGCACTAAATACACAACTAGGAGCGCGTGTGGCGCAGTGATTGGAGGCTCCACTGCGACACACACGTGGAATCGATCCCCGCGCCCATGCCCCACCAAGCGCTCCATCCCTCCGGAGTCGGCAAATTGGCACCAGACTTGTCTGGGAGGATAGCAGCACGGGTTCGATACATCGGTAGGTCATCTCGAGCCATTGTAAAGGCCAGATTTGCATTCAATCACCTCCAACGATACTTAATAAAGTCGAATGTATGGCGCATCCCTCAGGGATTGATCAACGCCGAGAGCTTTATCCTTTTTTATCCTTTTAAATACACAACTGGGTATCATTGTTAAAAAATGTTTGTGAAACCTAAAAGGTACATTGCCTTCACCTGATATGAAATTTCGTTTATCATCGTGTAAGATCAACCGGTGCGATCTTATCAGACCACAAAATCAGTAATCAAATCACATCAGGCCACTTCAAGCCTGACAACACAATGTGTTACGGTTACGGTAGATTCATTACATTCGTCAATGTTACTACCGTATTCCTACTTTTTAATAAGATTGACAGGAATTCAGTCCATTACAGCAGAAATAAAATGAACTCCTGGATTTTCTGCAGAGAAGTTTGTGCAAAGGTGTTGCTTTCCACACTGCAGGACGAGTTTCTAGGAAAGCGCAGCCATAAGATCCGATGCATAAGCGGTGGAGAAAAGTGCAGACGCTTGTTCAACAATTGTTCTGGTGGTGTCGGAATATCATCAAGTGCTAACTGACCTTAGGAAGATTATCGATGAACGTTTTGAAGTCGTCTTTTTTCTCGGCACCACGACGTATAATTCGATCAGCTGCAATGGCAGCAATGATTGATTGTCAATCGTTTCGGCATTATCGACTGATTGGTTCTCACCCATATCGTCTTTTGAGTTGTCCATGCAGAATTTGATGATAGCCCTTTGATTTATGGTTAGGAGTGGCCTACGATTCCCTTGTGATGACGTGGAAGACCTAGAATTAAAATTGTTCAGAAGTCGAAAAATATGAGAAGTTATTGCGAAG
Organism: Angiostrongylus cantonensis; assembly: GCA_009735665.1. NCBI lineage: Eukaryota > Metazoa > Nematoda > Chromadorea > Rhabditida > Metastrongylidae > Angiostrongylus > Angiostrongylus cantonensis. The sequence goes on from MQTX01000080.1 coordinate 1,425,607, forward strand.
TATCATATTTGGTGAGCTATGAACTCATAATAAGCAATCACATTAACCGATGCTTTGAAATGGAAACTGAGCGGTAATGGTTCGATCTCGGGATCTAGGCCAACTAAGCTTCCATAACATCGAAGCCAGAAAACTGGGACCAGACTCTACCACAAGCCAAATGCGCACTCATCGACGTCCACTTTGATACGAATGGATGCGAATGGAGTCGAATGCATAAGGCAACGTCTAGGAATTGGTTAACACCGAACACGCTTCGTTCGTACTCACATTTAGGTGAATTCTATCACAGTCTCGAGAAAAACGATAACAATGAAGTCAAAAGTAGGACATAAATACTCGAAATATGCGTTTGAAACGAAAGTGTAGTTCTTTCAAAGTGCGGTCGCATCATTGCGTTTGAACCATGATGAAAAAAAGATCAGTGAACTTGAATAGTAGTGATGTCAGATGTCATACCACAGCCGGAAATAAGCGAAAAATTACCTCGATAGTTTTTTTGGAGTAGCGGACAATCTACGGCCGGCGTTGCTAACTTTGGGTTTTACCTTCGCCGGTTCGTCTTGCTCGACTTTCGCATCTGCTGACTTCGTATTGCCCATTTCTAACAAAGTGTTCACAACAACTGAAAAAAGAAGAGAATGAGCATAACATAGCTCTCATAATAAAATAGGAAACCGGGCAGGTGCTGTGAAGCAACACCGCAGAGCAACGAAAAGGTTGTGAACACGAAGGTAGTGTCGATAGTTCATCACCATCAAAACGAAAAACGTAGAATGTATGTCAGGAATATCACATTTAAGACGGTCTTAAAACAAATTCAACGGTTTTCCGTCTCATCGTGGCTGGGAGGTGTTCCTGGGTTTCGGACTGTGACGTGCAGCGGGAGGATTTGTCCTCCGGCGGGGTCTCCCAAGCTGAGAAAGAGTCCGGTGTTTCCATCAGGAAGTCTACTTAAGAGTAAACCAATACCAGGATCCGCCACTGTCCTGGTATCAAAGCCGCATGGTAGAAAATCTCCCTCTGATCCACAAAGCTGTGACTGCCCATGGTGGTGAAGACCTGGGGCAGACTTTGACCAGGCTGACCTCGGAATTCCAGGAAACCACTCAACCAGTAAATCTCCAATAAATGGCGATTATGCTGGGGCGCGCACAACCAGTGAGGATGGGCCGTTCAAATGTCAAGTGTCAAGCTTAAAACAAATTTGAAGAGAGTAAAATGGTAGCAAGACATCTAAAAAGATGAGGATCAATCTGAAAGCAACTAGAGATGAGGATCATTCTAAAGGCAACTAGGTATTCATAAAAACGTACTAATGTGATATACAAAATTTATTGATATACAGTTTGCAAAAGAATCACCAAGAATGATAACTACTCGGTAGGTCATATTCATTAACAGAATACTGTATTTCACCAAATTATCAGCTATTAGGTTATTTAGTTTCTTTATATTTCACACACTATTTGGACTACCTGTACATTTATTCGTTTATCATCAACTTATTAGTGTTGATAACATCGGTAAGGCTCCTTTCTAGAACTCCTCAAAGGACTCCATTCGCTTGAAATCGAAAAGCACAACAGGTTCCGTCTACGATCTTTCTATGGTCTTTTTTTTTTTTTAATAAAGCGCATCAATAGCTATTCTGTGGAACACAAGTATGAGGGCTTAGTGGTAGAGTCAGTGACAGATCGTCGTATTTTACCGGAATACACGTTAAGTCTAGTTGTTCAGTGTAATTTTGAACCGCCTACTATGTACTTCCCAGTCGTTTGGTTGCAGGATTTCGCCTGATGCGAGGTATACGAACGAAACAACTTGCTATATACAAACACATCATATCCTGCATGCATGAACGGGATCACTTATGTATGGAACACGAAGTTATCCCTTGAAATGGACGCACGGTGCTCACAGCCTTCATCGAACTATCTTGGAGAGTAGCACAGTGGCTGGATAAGGTACCCTGCAATACACATAGTCATTGGTTTGACACCGTTCCCTGGAATACGGAGCCCATCATTTATATGGATTGGCAAATTCATATTCGACATGTGTGGATGGGCGAAAACGCTGAGTTGATACACTGATTGGCTTCCGCACGACATTGTATTGGTCAAATATGATGTCGTGCTCCTTCACAACGCTCACTATAGTTGAACACATGACAATGTGATTTCGACATGTACCAGCGATTGATTACAACCATCAAATGCCTCAGCCTTTCTCGTTCCTAAGTCCAAAGACAAAGTGCATAGGTTATTTTGGTCCAGATATAAACTGATGTCAGCCGAAGGGCAGATGCAGAACGGAATGTAGCAGCAAATCGGCATATCACAATGTCTAACATCTGATTGGTTTCCGACATTGTGATTTCGATAGCCTCGGCTTAACTTGGGTCACCGCCGATTGTTCTCCGGATCAGTATCGTTGACAGGTGATTGCTGATGGCACGGTTAAGGTAAAAAACTGACAGAGAAAAAGGCAGAGCGAAGATCTAAAGAGTGAAGTGAGTCACACGTAATCCTTGGAGAGGGTACTCGTAGGTTCGTATCTGGCCTGTGGCCCAAGTCTTGCAGACTTCTCTATTTTTCCGAGTCGTAGTTATTTGTCAGTTAGTGACTATGCTGGACTGACAAGAGTGGCAGGTAGTGATTTGTCGCACTGTATTACTCCTTGCTGGGCTTCCACTAGGGAATGTCGAACTCCTTTCTAATAAAGCATTATTAGTGGACAAACTCCAGCAGTAAATCAGAGTTACATGATACGCAGAAAGAATGCTAGGACATGAAGAGTCGCCGAACTATTGGAAGGAGAGAAAGGATAAAGAGTTCGGCTTTCATCAATCCCTGGGGGATGTGTCAAGGATTCGACTTTGCTCGTAGCCTAACGATATTTCATGCCAGTTATTTTATTCTCCCAGACCAGTCTGGTACAATATGATAAAATAGAACGGGTGCAGGATTTTGTGAACTCAGGACGCGTGATTGGACCAGCAACCAATCGAATGAGTCTTGCAAGGCACCAATAACAACGTTATACGCAGGTATATTGACATAGGCGCACTTTATTTTCTATAAGTGTATATTGTAGAAAGTACACAATCACATCGAAGCACTGTATTTGCTAATGAGCTGGAAGTTGGCAGATAAAGGATAAAGGATAAAGCTCTTAGCGTTGATCAATCCCTGAGGGATGCGCCATGCATTCGACTTCGTTAAGTATCGTTGGAGGTGATTGAATGCATATATGGCCTTTACAATGATTCGCGGTGGCCTGCCGATGTATCGAGCCAGTGCTGCTATCCTCCCAGACAAGTCTGGTACCAATTTGCCGACCCAGGAGGGATGGAAGGCTTGGTGGGCCATGGGCGCAGGAATCGATTCCACGTGCGTGTTGCAGTGGCGCCTCCAACCACTGCGCCATACGTGCCCTTTTTTTAAATAAATATAAAGCATAAATATTAGTCAACGATCTCTATGGTGTTTACAAATCACATGACGATTCGATGTGATGAAAACAGCGACTGATCCAGAGTTTTGTTCAATGAAATGACGGTGATAAATTGAAAAGCTCAAAGATCAACACTATGTGTAAATACGCTTCTACCGGCTGGTATCTGACCTCATCGAAAATTAATGTTGGCTCTGATTTTCGAGAAAAGCGACTGAGAGCGAGCCGCAATGCATTTACTAATGAATCTAGGTTATTGTGTTAAAAGTGATGATACACATACATCTCGATTACTTTTCTCAACATCTCCATAGTATTAAGTGAGCCAGGCTGCCAAAGAAAACAAAAAACAACAAATCGTACGAAGTTTAGGATTTTGTGCGTTTACGATAACATCTGACCGAATACTTTTTATTTATCCAGCTTTTTCTGCACTCTCAAAATTCGTTGAATTCACTGCAAAATATTAAAAGAAGTTGATAAGCTTCTGTTTGAGTAGGGTTATTCTTGCAAAAAGCTTCCCCCAAATGGGTTTACTGCGGCGTATTGGTCGACGAAAGTATCTATGTGAGTATTGGGATTTGGAACGGGGACCTATCGTCGGTCACCATTTCACAAGTTGATAGGATGCGTTACACTTCCATTCGGAAGTGCAGATAGGCGTAAACCAATTGCAGATACTATTTCTGCTATGGCAGTAATACATCCAGCTACTAGCGTGAAAACTCCTCATACTATAGCGCCAATTCCGAAATTTTAAGGCAAGATTGTCGTTTAGGACCATTAAATATCAGTAAAGTGTGCAAAATGTGCTTCGATTGGCCTTACCTCCAGTAGCGATCAAAGGAGCTTAAATGTTTGACATTTCCGTGCAGAAGCCTACTTAGTAAAAATTCTATGCAAGAAATCTTTGCCATACTAAAAGGGTAAAGCGAGTGGTAAGTACTCGTCTGGTCAACAATGACCACCGACCGCATGGGTGTGACGACGTGAACACACCGAATGGAACAGATTTATCCCGGAGCTCTACGAAAGCACCTGGAAAACGCCTTGCAGACTGCAGTGTTTTATGAAAAAAACAGTAATAAGCCGCATCTCATATTTAATATCGGATAAATTACGGTGAATCCGAATTCACCGAAGAACATCAACGCATGTAAACAAGAAAAAAATTGCGAAATTAAAAGAGATGTTAGATAGTTTCACATAAGACAGACATGGAGCTCATCTCCTCCAGACATGTTTTGTTTAGAATTCAACACCATGACCACCGTCAACTTCCCAACGGCTTACCGGCTCATCGTGGCTGAGTGGCGTTCCTGGTGTCGAGATACGATGAAAATCAGGGCAATTCATCCCGCCGGTGGGATCTCCCAAGTTGAGCATGAGTCCGGTGTTTCTGCCAGAAAACCTAACTAAGAGTAAACCAATATCAGAATCCCCTACCGTCATGGTATCAAAGTCGCATGGTAGCAAATCTCCCTCTGATCAACAAAGGCGACAACTGCTCGTGGTGGTGACGACCTGGGGAATACTTTGGCCAGGCTGACCTCTGGACTTCAGAGAACCACAATTGCTAAATCAGCAAAACTTCGAAAAATGGAGATTATGCTGGCACTCGCGCAAGCAGTGAGAGTGGGCCGTCCAAGTATCCAATTATCCAAAAGGTAACCACCGTCAATCCAATCTATGATGTAGAGAAGAGAATTACAGAAAAAAAAATAGGAGTTTCTAGAAGTATTCATCCCTCTCATTCCTTGGATCTCAAATGGAAGCGCTTGGAACAAGACTTTTGTTTTTAGATGCACCAAAATCATAATTCGTATGTAAATCATTAAGGAAAAGCAAAATAAGGAAAGGAAGGAAGAATTCTTCCTAGCATGACGGAATATGAGGGAAGTAGTGGGTATAGGAGAGTTGACAAAAAAGAGGAACGAGTTTGAACAATCAAGGGAAAGCTTCATCAATCATCCAATAGAACGAAACATGGATTTCTTCGCATTACCGCTTTTCCTAAGCATCATTTTTACTTCTACTGTTCTTGATTTCTCAGTTACTCAACTAATCTCACTCAATATGGTTGGATACAAGTAAGCAAAAGTGATTAATGATAACCCTACAAGTAAGCAAAAGTGATTAATGATAATCCTCATGATAGAAGAACCGTGATCGCCAGATGTGATTTGGCTGGCATGCCTGTGTTCCCCATATTTAATTCGTGGATGTGGAGGAAAGAAAGTGCAAGAGAGAGGGATGTAAATGTAAATGTGGGTTAATGGAGGAGGAAATCCTGCAAAGACACTAACGTGTGATGACACCAGTGTCATAATGTTCTCATGGACTTCACCTAGCCATATGTTTTTGGGCGGAGCACGCAGGTCTTCTGCCTTCTACATACACCGCGGAAGGCTTTGATGTGCAGGAAAACAGCTGTTTTGATCGTTGTCTTCACCAAACAAAGATGTAATATATCCCAAGTTAAGAAGGAACAAAATTTGTAGGATAAAGAATAAAGCAGCCAGAAGTGATCAATTCTTGAGGTGTATATCATGCATTTAACTTCATTAGAAGTATCGTAGATGTATTTCGAAGTCGACTTTCCTCAAACATGGCAAGTGAATACGCATTCTTCGATTGATAGGCTAACAAGAGGCTCATAACAAACTTTATTCGGCTAATTTCGGCGTCTTATTATTTCTCAGAGCAGGATTGGTCGTCTCGTCTCGCCGACCAGGATTGGTCGTGCTCCAGGATCGCCCGAGCTGAGAAGCAATCCGTTGTTTCCATCAAAAAGCCTAGCTAAGAGTTAACCAACATCAGGATCCACCACCGTCATGGTATCAAAGTCACATGGTAGCAAATCTCCCTCTGATCAACAAGAGTTGCGAATGCCTGTCGTGGTGACGACCTGGGGCAGACTTTGGCCAGGCTGACCACGAGATTCCAGAGAATCACAATGACACAACAACCAAATCACCGAAAATTGTCATTATGCTGGGGCCCGCACAACTGGTGAGGGCGGGATATTCATGTATCGAGTAGTAAGTAAGTAAGTTGCACAAAATTCTAGAGTTCTAAAAGCAGTGAATAATCGTTGAAGGCATTTTTTTGCATCATCGTGGCCGGTGAAGCTTTTTTCACGCAGAAGTTGTCAACGTGCTTAAAGAAGTGATAGCTGATAGGCAAGAGGCCTGATGAATATGAAAGATGAGGCAACGTTTCGTAGTCGAACTCGTTCAACTTTGCAGCTCTGCTTCCGCAACGTGAGAACAGGGGCTGTCGTGGAGAATGAATGGTTTTTTATCTTGACTGATGCTGGTCGTTGTTATTGGAGTTTACTGCGCATTTCGTCGATTTGTTGGCAGTACTTTTCTCCCGTAATGGTCTCGCCCAGATTCAAAAAGCTATGGCGAATCAGCCCTGGTACAAACCACCAAACAGTCACTGTAATCTTTTTCGGAGCAATGCCGGTTTTGGGAAGTATTGTAGATCCCAATTTAACCACTGAATTGAGCTGAACGTCGGAGGTTGTCATAGAGAATCCGATTCTCGTCGCACGTCATAATTCGACCAACGAAAGGGTCGTTTTTGTTGGGCAGAATAAGAGCAGACGACACATCAAAGCGGTTTTGATTATCGTTCAGTTCGTGCGGCATCCACGTGTTGAGTTTTTTTTGCCTTTCCTATGCGATTAGAGTGGAAATTGTTCCTGTGCTTACGTTAAGCTGTTCAGCAAGCTATCGAGCAGTTGTTCGCGTGTTTGCTTCCACCGCCTTTTTAATGCGTCCTCATCAAGTTTAGTGGGACATCCTCGACTTTCTCATCTTGGAAGTCGAAGTCACCAGAACGAAATTTCCAGAACCATGTTCACACTCTTAAGGATTAAGATTGTTATTATAACTATAGCCTCAGCTTAACTGGGTGCAATGTCGATGTAGACTCCCCAGATCAATCCTGCTGACGGGTGATTGCTAACGGCAAAGGATCGATAGAACTAGCTGAGAGACAGGCGAAACGATGGACCCCGCATGGTGTGGTGGTGAACGCGTTACTCCTCGGAAAAGAAAATAGCGCGTTTGTTCCCCATCGCAGACACCTGCGGTCTGAAGTTTTGCAAATATCTCAGCATTACACATGTTCACACTGTTAATTCACCAACACTACCCTCACTCTTAACTTCATCAATGTTTCGAGCCGTCTTTGCCACATTACGGCCGAATTTGAACTCTGGAGAAGAGAAAATCTGACGAAAACTCGCTTTTGATATCTGAAATTCCAAAGCTCAAAATTGGTAGAAAAATTAGATTTTGACAAAGGAGAAGGTTGGAAAGAGCTTAAAATCAGTTTTCTAATGACATATAATATGGCAAGGTACAAAGAGTATTTTATTGATAAAAAATACACAGAAGCAATAAATATTTAAAAGGCGCCTTTATTTCTGAACAACCTAAAATGCAAATGAAATGGCTCATCGTCAACGTTTTAGGCGGGAAATGAAAGTATTTCAAAAGTGCCCATTGCTTTTGTCATCGTTTTGCTTCTGAAGCAGAGTAAAGAATGAGGAAAATGGTGAGCGGAGGAATGGTGTTTTCAATTCATTTCTAATTCGATCATAATATCTCTCCATTCCTACATTGGAAAAAGAGGGACAATACATCTCTGCATCACCTCTTCAAATGACGATTATCGATTTCATAATTTTCATCACAATGAGATTTTCTACCGTTGTTCGATTCTGTGCCTAATCTTCACCAGAATTCTCTTCTGTAGAAACTGTCAAACACTGAAAAGCTCAATTTCAACGTATTCACGTTTGCATCAAAGTGTTCTTCTCCGAGCATCCCATGCGCCAAACGCAATAAATAGGCCCCGAATAGCAACGAGTTAGCTAGCCATCTTTCTACTGTAGCTCTTTCTGTGCTTTTCTGACTAGACAGACAAGCAATAAATCGTCGCAAAGGTCATCGAAACGAGCAAACTCGTCCCGTTAGCTGTTTTTTTCTTTGCGAATTGTAACGCGTTGAAAGTAGCCCTTCTAGCACCAACATTTGTGGTTTGGGCCGTAATCGACCTCATGAAATCTATCTCGCAGGGTTTGCACAGCAAAATGGAGCAGACAATGAGCAAAAACAAGGAAAAAAACGCATCGAACTCAATGCGTATGGCATGTCAGTAGGAATTTCGTGTTAATGTTCGGATTATGTTTGTATAAAAGTGCAACTTTTACCGGTACAATCCTTTAAAACTCAGAGTCCATTAAAATGCAAATGTTAGACACGCTGCTAATACAATGTTGAAAATGTGTGATCAGTGATCTTCTGAGAGAAACCAGATATCGTGACCAAGCAGCGACTGTCCTCAGCGAGACGATGAGGAATATTTCATTGCCGAATATGCTCAAATACTTGGATGGTGGCGCTTTCACTTGTCATGCAGGTCCCGGCACTCCTTTCCATTTGTTTCGTTGTTCTATAACCGCCATCCAAAGAGACGGTCGCATTCGCCTGTGACTTTGGCTGCTGCTTGAGTATCTAAAAACTGATTCTGGCTGTGGATAATGCTTCTCTTTTCACCATATGCTGTGTCCACTGAGGTTTATCGCTTGAGTCGTGTTCTGCTAGATCTTGAAGACGAGCAATCTACGAAGATCCTAACTACAGACAACAGCTTGATGGTGAGAGTGTCTTCAAAGGATGTTTCACTGATACTCTATGTACTGTGCGCAGCATCCTCGACATAGCTGAACAATCAATCTATATTTTTTCTGCAGTGCGTTAAAGCAAGAAGAACCGATGCGTCAACGCTGGACTCTGTCAGAGGCGCCCAAGCGTGGTCCATGCTGTTCATTATCTGGTACCGAGTCTTTCTGTCATATCGTTCTCCTTATTCAATCCACGCCTTAGATATATGGTATGTAAGACGTGCAACGTTCCGTCTCTGTCGAGTGACCGCATGCACTACTGTAGTACAGCAGTGAATACTTTGAAATGATGAATGGTCGATGGAATGATGTATCGCCGTTCTACAAACAGTAACAAACGCTCAGCATGAATTTTTGTGTTAGTTGTTTCTACATGTTGGTCAATTAAGACGGACAGCATGCCATTACTTCCCAGACCCTCAAATGCCTTCTTGTAGTCTACGAAGAGGTAGATTATCTTCAATTCAAGATAAAGGATAAAGCTCTCGGCGTTGATCAATCCCTGAGGGATGCGCCATGCATTCGACTTCATTAAGTATCGTTGGAGGTAAATGAATGCATATCTGGCCTTTACAATGACTTACGGTGGCCTCCCGATGTACCGAGTCAGTGCTGCTATCCCCCCAGACGAGTCTGGTACAAATTTGCCGACCCCGAAGGGATGGAAGGCTTGGTGGGCCATGGGCGCAGGAATCGATTCCACCTGCGTGCAGCAGTGGCGCCTCCAACCACTGTGCCACACGCGCCCTTCGCGGTTTCAATTCAGCATGTCACTAACAAATGCAGCGGTAGACCTACTACAGAAATAGATATGTCACACAGAAAATATTACATCGATGAAGAGATTTACAGCAAAAAGTGGCAAACGAGATGATTCTGATAAGAAACGTTGCAGGTAAGAGAAACTTACAATCGCTAGTTCCACGGGGTGTGAATGTTGTGAGATAAACTAATGTTCTAAAAGTACAAAGCCTTGAAAATGCTTTCAAGCTGCTCCATTATAAGCTCTCAACACGACGGCTCGATCTCTCCAGAGAAAAGCAACGAGAAAAGGACAAAAAAGTGAAACAAAAGGGCTGAAAAGTTTGCTGAAGAATAGTCGATGACCATTTCTTTTGATGAATTCATGACTAACGCTGCTCAGAGAGAGTTTGCTGAACTTTCTAGGTGATGGGCATCTAATTACGTTAAGGTGAGTAACAAGTGCACATAAATCGAAGTGCGATGAAAACCATACAGGTCCTATGGAATCACAGCTCAAACATCTACTCAATGTTTTTTTCAAAAAGAATGATTCTGCGATCATCCAGATAAACAGAAGGAAAATATTACAAGAACAAAAATGTTTAACAGAACGCCTAGCTAACACTCTGTGCAGATCATGATCATCTTTCGGTGTACATACTTGAACGTATAAACGAACCGCTTTCATGAGGTTCGTACAGAGGTTGAGTATGAGGTTTTCTGACCCTTCATTGCTTAAGTGTTATGTTTGTGGTCATTGCAAAAAATCGCTTCTTGGAGTTTTGGTATTCAAGGAGGTTGCAACTTCGATACCTCATGCCGATGGATCCGGAATGGTGGGGCTTCTAGGTCAAAATGCTTCTGTTAGTAGGGTGGCAGCTCCTAAAATTTACTCTAAGCTGGGCTTCTGGTTGGAGATATCGAATTCCTTCTTGGATTGCATGACTGGTCAAGTGATGGACACCTAATTCCACTTCTTAACCTCATAAAGCAGTAAACCAATGGAATTTACAGCTGCAAATGTGGATAAAACCTCAATGGAGAATTATTATGCTTCCAGTTTTGCTCCTAACCGACAAATTTTATTGTGGTTTTTCGGAACCTGGAATGGTGTTATGGAGAATCAGGGTTTCTCTGAATAATTGGTCTAATACAAGCCCGACACTCAGACGGAACAGTTACAGCGTTCAGAAAGGCAATGGAGAAAATCATTCACGAACACTACTCAGATCTCTTCGATAGCCATGTCCACCTTCTGTTACATGAAATAAAGCAGAATGGTTGTACCACCGATTCTTCCTTCCAAAATCCGACATGCCATTTCGTCGGTGAAAAATTGAACAGCACCAGGTCCGGAGAGGATAAGATCACCCGAATAACCAACCGCCAGTCGTCGTAAACACATTGGCTCGGCTCTTCACACGTTATCTGTCTGAATGCAAGGTCCCTACACAGTGGACGACCAGCAAGACCGTGTTGTTGTTCAAGAAGGGCGACTTACACGATATAGGCAACTATCGCTCAAACTGCTTATTGTTAGACGTAATGCGTAAGAATGACAACCGATGGACAAGAGCCGTTAGCGACTGGATTCCTCGGGATGTCAAGCGTACTGTAGGAACAGTTCCCAGGATTGAGTTTCTATTAAACTCGGCAATGCTTGCCGACTTTGATAAAGCCTGTGGAAAGATTGATCTTCGACTAAATCTCACAAAAAAAACTATGTTCATGAAGAACGGATCGGTTCCGTTTGCCTCATTCACGCTCAACGGAACGAATATCTCCGAATGTTCCAGTTATGTCTATTTAGGTCGGGAAATCAATATGATGAACGACTTAGCTCCAGAGCTGAGCAGAAGGAAACGAGCGGCTTAGGGAGCTTTCAAGAGCATCGAGGATGTAGGGAAGAGGACAAATAACACCCGACTCCGTGCCCACCTTTTCGACTCAACGGTACTTCCTGCCCTAACATATGCGTCAGAAATCTGATCGCTGCGTAAGCAGCATGAAAGATCACTCAGCGTTATTGAACGCGCAATCGAAGGGACGATACTAGGAGTACCCCGTTTCACACGAATAAGGAAAGAGATCCAAAGCTCTCACCCGCGTCAGTGATGAAAAATCAAAGATGCCGTTTTGCATGCCAAACAGTCGATGATAAGGTGAGCCGGAGACGTAATGCGTAAGAATGACAACCGATGGACAAGAGCCGTTAGCGACTGGATTCCTCGGGATGTCAAGCGTACTGTAGGAACAGTTCCCAGGATTGAGTTTCTATTAAACTCGGCATTGAAATATGAATGCGTCGTTTTCTTGTTCAGCAATCGCGAGGTTGTTATACAGCATACATTTACTTCCATAGAAAAACACAATACAATGCAACAGTAGCTAACGTTTCCGCAGTATCGCCTTCTTCAGAGTCGCTTTTTACGTGACTTCCAATGAGGACGATTAGAACAGCTGATTATAGCCGCATATGGTTGATCTATGTATTACATCGAGAAGCCGAACAACTGTGAACCATCCATCGATCCTGAGGAAGACGAAGACGTCGAAACGCCAGCCGAATAAAAGTTTCATAAAACCCTTGTGTAAGCTGGGTAATTTAAAGACATGTTGGTTAGTCATACTGAGGACAAAGGAAAGCTGGCTTTCGAATACCTAATGTTTTTGAGTGAAAAGTTAGTTCTGGAAAAGCTTTCGAACATTTTCCTCTAGGATTAATGGTCAGTAGTATCACTAGCGGTAGCAAAAAATACGCTAGTTCGCTTGAGGAAAGCTGAACCACCTATATTTTCAAGCTTTTTTCCGATTTCAAAGCAATGCATAGTAGAAACTTACTTACTTGATACTTGAACAGCCCGTGTCCACTGGTGGTGCGTACACCAGCATAATCACCAGTTTTCGGAAATTTGCTGGTTAAGCCACTGTGGTTCTCTGGAATCCCGCGGACAGTCTGGCCAAAATCTGCTCCAGGTCTTCACCACCGCGGGCGGTCGCAGCCATTGTGGATTAAAGGGAGATTTGCCACTATGTGACTTTGATACCAGGGCGGTGGTGGATCCTGGTATTGGTTTACTGTTAGCTAGGCTTCCTGATGGAAACGCCGGACTCCTTCTCATCTTGGGAGACCCTGCCAGGGATGAGTCCCCGCTGTACATCGTAGTCCGACAACCAGGACCACCTCGTAGCCACGATGAGGCGGTAAATCATTGGGAGGAATAAAAACTTAGTTATACCGAAAGTAGTTTTGAATGCGAATACAAATGAAGTCAAGAAATTGATGAAAAACTCGTTACGCAAATTGGATAGAAAATTCTCTAGAAAGAAAGTATTATGGAACAAGTACCTTCGCTCCAATAAGAACTTAAGAAAATAAAAAAAACTTGAGAAAAAGAAAAAGAAAAAAAGGAAATAAAGGAGAAGATTTATACAGAAAACAATGAATGGGAAACTTTAGCGCTTTTCGTCTTAGTTTAGGTTTCAGTACCCATTAAGAAACAACTTTCAACCATCAGCAATGAGCAGTGTAAATCGCATAATGCAGTTTTTACAACATTTCCTTTCCTTCACCAGTTTACTACCCCACCGTGACTCATTGTTTATCTGCACGTCGACGTGTTACGTACATCATCGGTGTTCAAGCCACTTATCGGCTGGGAATGCTCATCACATTACCATCCGAAATCCTGAATTAAGGCAAAACAATGTCGAAAATAATCGATATAAAACAAAAAGAGATAAAGTTTATGTCGTTGGTATTTTTCCAGACAAGTTTGATATCAATATGTCGACCTCGGATGGTTGGACGATTTGGTTAGTTCAGGGCACTGGATCGGACCAACCAGCACGTGTGTGCAGAGCGCCTCTAACCGCTGCTGTACGCGTACTTTCAGTCACTAATATGCTGAAAGTTGTAGTAATCATGCTGCCAATAATTCTTAATCTCTGCAGCACCGTACTTTTCCACTAGTAACTATGCTTACTGGTAACAGCACTTATCACAGCACTGTTCTCAATTTGCTTCTTAGACACCATCTCATGCACCTGCTTCGCAAATTGCTGGAAATAGGTTCTGTAACCTCCCTGTAAGAACAGCCCTCCTTACTCCGAGAGTTCGGCCACTGATTAAGCAGCTGCCAGCTGTGTGCACCTTCCAGCACTTGCCATTGCAATCAGTCTTTATATAAGTTACTGAACCGCTGTCACATTTATTTTCTGTAAAAGATATTGTATAGTATTCATGAATTTTCTGTGCAAACAGCTCTATTAGATTGCACTAAGTGAGAAGCTTTCTGAAATCTCTCTCTAAGTATTGACTCTAGTTTAATCTGTCAAGACCTGTAACGTTGAAAGGATAAAGGAAACTCTCGGTTTTGATCTATCCCTGAGAGATGTGCCATGCATTCAATTTCATAAAGCACCGTTAGAGGTGATTGAATGCATATCTGGCCTTTATAATGACTAGCAGTGGCCTACAGATGCGTCGAGCTAGTGCTGTTAACCACCCAGACAAGTCTGGTACAAATTTGTGGACCCCAGAGGGATAGAGGGCTTGGTGGGCCATGGGCGCGAGGAACAATCCCATATGTACTGAAGGGCGACTCGGACCACCACACTACAGGCGCCTTTCACCCCTACAGTTGCAGGATTTTGAAGAGCATTATGAGACATCGCGGCTTAGCTTCGCTCAGTTTCGCTCAGCTCATTCGTTCAGTTAGTTCGCTTAACTAGTATTCCTGACTTTCTGGATATCGTAACATTGTTGTGTGTTGCTATTATTCCTGTAAGCGATTGATTACCTAAATTTACGGTTATGCTCTGTGGCAACATCAAAAAGTCGCCATATGGTAAATTCGTGCAACATCGAACACTCTAGTTCGAGCCAGTGGTTATTCGGTGCTGAGGGACTGTCTCGAAGACCCATATTCCATTGACCAACTAACACAAAAGTAACTTAGCAGTAAGATAAGGAAGTTCACTCCGATTCACAGCGTCCGGTCATTTCGTGTAGTGTTAAACTGAAAATGTCTTGTCACCCCTTAATCAGGATTTCAAGGTAGGTAGGTTTCACCTTGTTCAACTAGAAAAGAGGACGTACTGTGGAATGAACGACTCTTCACTAACACAAAACATTGAAGTATTTAATAATCTCCTGTGTCCCTTTCGGGTAACTGCCTATTTAATGATAAAGGATAAAAAAGGATAAAGCTCTCGGCGTTGATCAATCTCTGAGGGATGCGCCATGCATTCGACTTCATTAAGTATCGTTAGAGATGAATGAATGCATATCTGGCCTTTACAATGCGGTGGCCTGCCGGTGTATCGAGCCAGTGCTGCTATCCTTTCAGACGAGACTGGTACCAATTTGCCGACCTCGGAGTGATGGAAGGCTTGGTGGGCCATGGGCTCAAGGATGGATTCCACGTGCGTGTCGTACTGGCGCCTCCAACCACTACGCTACACGCGCCCTTCTATTTAATGATACTACCACTAAACCGATCTAATGAAACTTTCGTAGGGAAATGAGTACTGCATTACTGATTAGATTAGACAGGACTGACTACTACCGTAAGTATTTCAGGCCTATGCAAGTTTCCATCCGAGTAGTATTATGGTAGTGGGTACGCTTTATTTTTTTTCTGTGAACTAGAGTAGTCATAAAACAAAGCACTCGATATCGTCACCATAAACAGTAACCGACCTTAGCAGATTGTAGACAGTTTAATATACCTTACGAGTGGGAATTTGGTCCGCAATGGCAAGGTCTCCAGCCTTTCGTTTACTGCTGCTCAGATTTCGGATGGGAAACTTCTTCCAAGTATGGGTGAGAAGCCCGATATCCATCAACATTCCTGTGAATGAGGTGGTAAACCATCAAGCAAAACCAATTATTTTTAGAAAAAAAATTTTAAAATGTGTCATATTACTCTTAAATGTCGGTTAGTGAGAAAAACAGGACTGATTGTCGTGGGGACGGACCATAACAGCTATTCGGTCAAAACATTCACACGAGCATCTGGAACGCGTCTGGTCCTCTTCAATTGATTTTTGTTCCCTTGATTGATGACAACCACCTGCGCTATCACGATTTGCGTCTAAAAATCTTATGCTTCTTACGTAGGCTTCATTGTTCACATGACGGATGGGTTTTTTCGATATGCATAGTTTCCGTAAAGCTCACTTCATCAACCTATCACTTCTTTTCATATGTGAACCGTTTTAGCCCGACAAATCGTGGCCAACTTTAGAATCCATTTTTGTCATTTAGTAGCAGCATCAGTGAGAAAATCACTGATCGATAAGTGCAATAAATTATTACTAACTTTGTAGACAACTTGATTACAAACGGTGACTATGCAAATTGTCTTACCCGTACATGCCCTTATCCGCATAGCACTTACGTGTACGCGTGTAGATGCTCATCGTGACATTGCTGAAAATTTTCATCATGCAAGACGACAAGTTCAAGCGATCAATCGATAGATACTAAGATTTTATCACAGGTGTTATCGAATGACGAAGAGTGAGACGTTTGATGTCGAACAATCTCTGACGGGAGCGCTACGAATCCGAAATTAATACTTGACCTATAAAAAGGATAAAGGATGAAGCTCTCGGCGTTGATCAATCTCTGAAGGATGAGCCATGCATTCGACTTCGTTAAGTATCGTTGAGG
Organism: Angiostrongylus cantonensis; assembly: GCA_009735665.1. Classification (NCBI taxonomy): domain Eukaryota; kingdom Metazoa; phylum Nematoda; class Chromadorea; order Rhabditida; family Metastrongylidae; genus Angiostrongylus; species Angiostrongylus cantonensis. The sequence goes on from MQTX01000080.1 coordinate 1,442,190, forward strand.
TGATTGAATGCATGTCTAGCCTTTACAATCCTCCCAAACGAGTCTGGTACCAATTTTGCGACACCGGGGGATGGAAGGCTTGGTGGGTCATGGGCGCAGGAATCGATTCCACCTGCGTGCCGCAGTGGCGCCTCCAACCACTGCGCTACACGCACGATACTGGACCTATACAATGACTTATAGGTGCCTTTCAATGTATTAACTCAGTGTTGTTGTCGTTCCAAATTATTTTGCAAACCAATCTGCCGACCTCGAAGGGTTGGCGAGGCTTGGTTGGGGTAAGGCACTGGGTAGAACCAATGCCGATGTGTGTATTGCACGCAACCTCTAACCATTAGGCTACACACGGGTTTATCGCATTATAATCAGGGAAAATATGTAGGATAGCCAGCTCACGCGCTTAATATCACCTCTGAATTAGGTCCTGCATGAAGTTCACATGTTGAAGCATTGGTCCTATGAATTCGTATTTTTCTAGTAGGAGTTGTTCAATATGATTGTAGTCATTTATCATCGTTCAACAATCGCTTATAGAACACCTTCTGACCATTGAACAAGTTAGAATTTCTGTTCTTATTTCTTCATTCATCTTGTTTTCTTTGCCATTTTAGAGTTCATTCTCTAGAAATTCTTTAATTTTCTTTAAATTCTTAAGACTTAAAGAAAACTCTTTAAAAATTGCTTAGAAAAACAGACTCGCTGAAAAGATAGAAGGCAAGAATGGCAACGAAACAAAAGGAAATGTACTATGCATGAGAAATCGTGTAGTTGACGAACTTCATCTGATCCTGGGTTCTGATGAAAATAGAAAACTACTGACATGGGTGTGGCGCAGTGGTTGGAGGCGCCACTGCGGCACGCACGTGGAATCAATTCCTGCGCCCATGGCCCACCAAGCCTCCCATCCCTCCGGGGTCAGCAAATTGGTACCAGACTCGTCTGGGAGGATAGCAGCACTGGCTGGATACATCGACAGGCCACCGCGAGTCATTATAAAGGCCAGATATGCATTCAATCACCTCCAACGACACTTAATGAAGTCGAATGCATGGTGCATCCCTCAGGGATTGATCAACGCCGAGAGCTTTTATCCTTTTACTGACATGGGTAGGTAATTAGTAGAACTGATAAACTTTGATTCAAAAAGCAGAAAGATCTAGAGCACTATTGAACAGATGAATGTTTTCATTACCATTTCTTGCGCCATTTTCTTCTTTTGCTCATGTAGAACTAACGACTTCTAAGCAGACGGTACAATACTCTGCTGTAAAAATGGCGAGTATCAGAAAATTTTGTCAAACCTAGTTTACTTTGAACAACCACCTCACTTTGGCCACGGTGTAGTCCTCGATGTGAATGCACAATGTAGGCCTAATATTCGATATTGTTGGCAGAGCTTCCATTGCTCAGGAAGAGATATGACTTCATGAGAAGACGAAAGACACAGTTAGGAGAAAACTGTCGCTACTAGTGTCTCCTTCCTTCCTAACTACTCGTTGCTAATCAAGTGAGCAACATCTAGCTTCAAACCAGATCTGGATACACTTTAGCAAGGCAAGCTTAGGATGCAAAAGTCAGAATAGCTTGAGTTATTACGTAAGAGCTGCAAAATTAACGACTGCCAACAGCTGACTGCCAAAACTCAGCAGTCGGATTAATTTGTCCAATGGTCTACATATTGTAAAGCATGTTACATATCATAAACATATTAACTAAGGATGAAAAGTAAATATGCTGATGACGACAAGACAAAAGCTCAAAAGATAAAGCTCTCGGCGTTGACCAATCCCTGAGGGATGCGCCATGCATTGTGTCCTATCGATGTATTGAGCCAGTGCTGCTAGCCTCCCAGACAAGTCTGGTACCAATTTACCGACCCCGGGGTGATGGAAGGCTTGGTGGGCCATGGGCGCAGGGATCGATTCCACATGCGTGTCGTACTGGCGCCACCAACCACTACGCTACACGCGCCCAGACGGCAAGACAGGGAGGATTTATGCCGTTGACCTTTGATTAAAGTCAACACCAATGTCTACACCTCAAATCCAAAACATCACGAGACAATAAGTGATGACGAATGAGAAGCAGAAGTTCTTCATCGGAAAACAAGATTTGCTTTGCAGCCAGCAGAGTGCATCGATCACCAACAGAGACTGGACATCGGAAAATAATGCGCCATCTAACCAAGTAGCAGAATTACCGCCCACACAGAAATGTAATCATATAATCAGATTAAAGCATTTGCTGGCAAAACAAGGCGTATAGCGCACATCATTGAATGGTAATAACTGAACAACACAACTCATGAAGCGCAGAAACAGTGATAGCGGAAATTAATGCTGTGAGAAGGTACACAGTTTCGACTTCATTAGGTACCGATTCCCATACTTTCGTGAAATTCAAAAGGATGATTATAGTGCATGCACCGGGTTGAAATGCTTTGTAATGCACACATGATCATTGGTTCGATCCCGCCCACCGGAAAAAACCAAGGCTTCTACCAGTCACGTATCAGCACATTTGTACCAGACTTGTCTCGAAGGAGAGAAGGATTGGCATTTTTTTTTGTAAGCTAGTGGATAAAGGATAAAACGATAAAGCTATCGGCGTTGATCGGTTTCTTAGGGATGAGCCGTGCAACCCACTTCATTAAGCATTGTTAGAGGTGACTGAGCGCATATATAGCCTATAAAATGATTCATTGTGGCCTAAAGATGTATCGAGTATCTTTACTACTAAATACTGTTGTCCTCCTAAAAAATCTGGTTCCAATCTGCCCACGCCGGATGCATGGAAGGCTTGATGAGCCTAGAGTATTGGGTCAATCCCGTGCGTATGGAAAGGTGCCTCTAACCACTGCGTTACACGAGCCCTTAAGTTAGTGGATGCCTACTGCGTCCGAATACAGCGGATCCATAAGGGATTGATCAACGCTGGATGCTGAATGTAGTATTTTTTTTGCTCCTGAAGCCATGGATGACGTTTTCCAATTTCTTCAAGAGAAAACAATTCATGTGGCAATTAGGAATGCACTTTCAAGCATCTCTGATAAAAAAGACTCGACAAGAAATAAAAACGAGGACTTATTTAACACATCGCTAGTTTCCGCAAGTCACATTATACTTGTCCTTTCAATTTTCGAGTGAATGAATGCCCGTGTAAAATTACTGACGGGTGGTAATCAATTTCATCATAAAAATCATGAATTACTGGTTGTAGCTGAATGAAGGATAAAAAATAAAAGGATAAAGCTTTCGGCGTTGATCAATCCCTGAGGGATGCGCCATATATTCGACTTCATTAAGTATCGTTGAAGGTGATTGAATGCATATCTGGCCTTTACAATGACTCGCGGTGGCCTGCCGATCTATCGAGCCAGTGCTGCTATCCTCCCAGACAAGTCTGGTACCAATTTGCCGACCCCGGAGGGATGGAAGACTTGGTGGGCCATGGGCGTTGGAGTCGATTCCACGTGCGTGTCGCAGTGGCGCCTCCAACCACTGCGCCACCCGCGCCCTAGCTGAATGAAAGGTTTGAAAAATGACTGAAACATGTAGAAAAATAAAACAAACATGTAAAAGATATAAGCTAAGTGCTGAGAGAATCAGTCACGTTGAAAAGAACTCATAACCTCCTCGCATGTTCCTCCAATACGAAAGTAGACCGCGTTCTCTTGAAGAGGATGAGTCCTCAAAAGTGCAGAAATTTACTTACTAAAATTGCTCATCTTCACATAGAATCCTCCAAGCCAGGCCTTTTTTTTCTCTGTAACCATGAGGTAGTGCAGGTATGTCATTATCGCAAATAGTGCTGCGAGCTCTAGTGATCAGAACGAGGTATGCTGATTTTTGAACGAGATTGTGCCATAATGGTTGTGACTTCCAGAATGGCTTCAAGTTTAGCTTTACTAGTTTTGAATGATAATATTAGTGCAGGTCTCAGTCTGGGGACTATGGGACAGGGTCTTAATGTCAATAAACTTGCTAGTACTACCTCGTATTAAACATTGCTCCGTTGAACCTTCGTCTAAACGTTTTTTTTTTACTTTTTTATTTTTTACATGACCCGTATTCACGTCTATTGGGCGGATCCCAGCATTTTCCACATCCAGTTCGTTTCCTCGCATCGATTGTCCACGAAGATCTTCCAACTTTACGTGTGGCTTCGGTTGCTGCTTGAGGATTTTCATTTCATCTTGAATGTCGTGGAATGCTGGTAGAGCAATTCTCCCTGGAGTCCTGAGATAGCCAGGCTGGAGCGCTACCAATTGAATTGCAGAGAGTGATATTTTCCCAGACAAGTCCGGTACCAACTTTCCGACCCCGGAGGGATGGGATGTTTAGTTGGGCCGAAGCGGAATCGAACCAGTACTATCTCGTGATAACGGACATCAATAGCACTGTGCCATCCTCGTCTAAACGTATAGAACTTTGAAATTCTACTATTTTCCCGAAAAAGTATGTACTCTTCCAAACGTTCTCATCACTGTGCCACTGTAAACCGAGATTGTTCAAAGCTTGTTTGTGGAACAACAAACCAGCAAAAAGCCTAGAAATCTCAATAATGCACTTCATCAAAAATACTGTTACCAGTGTAGTTCGTAAACAAAATTCGAGTGAATATATAAATTCGAGTACATGCGACTTCATTTCTCGGTGGCTAGATAAAAAACCTCCAGAACTTTCTGGAATGGTTACCATGGACCTAAACGTCGGAAAACGTGTAAAGCTTAGGCGCAATTGGAATGAAGCTCTTCAAGTCCAAGTAGTTGTAATTTTTTTTTATTTTTATACGACCTGTCTTTGCTTCTAGTGCACCGATCCTAGGTTTTCTAGCATTCGATACATTTTTTCGCATCCATCAATCATGAAGGACTTCAAATTTTTTTAGGTGTGACTTCGATTGCTGCTTGAGGATACACCTATCATGAATGTCGCTGAATGCTGGTGGAATCGATATTCCTTGGAGTCCTCAGATAACTGAACTAGAGCGTTCCCACTTGGATTGCAGAGAAGAATCCTTTCCAAAACAGGTCCGGTACCAATTTCCTGAATCCCAAGCGATGAGAGGCTTGGTGCACCCGGACCGGGATCGAATCAGCAGTGTGCTCGTGATAACCTGCACCACTATAACTGTGCTAAGCGCCACCTAATAGCTATAATGGTTGAGTAAATTTAGGAAAACTACTTGAATGAATAATTCTAGAGAAAGGAAGGTAACGCAGAAATTTCTGATCTTCTTTCGGCATGGCCAAATTTCCGTCAAGTCATTTCTTTTTGCAACGGTGAAATGTACCAAGTTTACTCATCAGATCTTCTCCTATATTTGGGTAAAGAATTGCTTCTATCAAAAAAAATCTGACCAATTGTGTTTTTTCCAAAAAATCTTTTGAAAATTAACTCACGAAGCATGAAAAGAATCGAGCGCTTAGCCCTGAGGGAGCCAAGCCCTGAGGGATGCACCACCTCTTTGACTTGATCGAGTATCGTAGAGGTAGCCGAATTCATATTTAACTGAAATAACTTGCAGTTAAAATTAAAATACAAAGCTGATTTCAAAAGGTTTCTTAGAACCCAATTAATAGCAGCTTCAAATGATTTGCTGCCAACTCTTTGCAAGTACTGACTCTCATGATAAGGCATAGAGAGTGCTCTCGCAGCAATGAACTTCCGTAAACCTCACTCAGTAGTTGAATCCAGTGGACCTTTCCTAAATATCGACAGCTTTCCTCTACCGATTTCGCCTTTCGTAGCTTTCATAATCAAAAGAGCACGTCTGTAACCTTGAAACCAACCAGCCTCAGTTTAACATCCCGTTCGTTTTGAGGTTTGCGATGGTAGATTGCTTGCCCATCAGTGAAAAGCGTTTGAATTCCAGCTTAAACAAGATCGCAGAAGATTTAAACAACAACAACAACAACAACAACAACAGCAACAACAACAACAACAACAAATACGTAAATTTGTAATAGCGAAAGATTACATGCTAGTTACGCATTTAGTCCAGAAATCGTTTCCCAGAGGATCAACAAGAGTACTTTTTGAGAAGCCGTTGATAAAAGCAAATATTTCAGAATTGCAGTGCAAACAGCACAGAGCAAAACATTGTCATCTGTAGAAAACAGGGCTGGATCAATTGTCATTACTACGAGAGGATTCTATCGTAAAACTTTGACGATGTTTGTTTTGTCTTTATTTATCTTTCCTCGATCTTTCCGTGTCTGACGTGTCCCTTGAGGAGCGAAGAAAACTCGGCGAAGATAAGCAACAAGATGAGCTGTCTGTGTTATCATAAGAACTATCTACATCATGTGAAATGTTTTTCCAGTTACAGTTTCCGGTGAAACACGAAGAAATACGAAGACCACTTTTAATAGGATATTGACAGAAATCGTAAATCGTAAATCGTAGATGCGTCCAAGCAAGAAAAAGTGAAAATGAAAGTGCAAGGGAGAAAGAGGACAAAAAAGGAAGAAAAAAAAATAGGAAAGAGGGAAGGAGAAAAAGAAGGAGAAGACGAGATAGGAATGACCATTCTTCATTAACATCGCCCATGTCTAACATTCAACACTAATTTGTCTTAAAAATGTGATAAGCTGAAGTAATCTGGACAACAAGTGAAACTCAATAGAGCACTGAAAAAAAGAATAATAATGATAATTTCTATAATATTGAGATATTTGCGAAACTCCGCACCGTTGGTGTATGCGGTGGGGAACGAACGCGCTGTTATCCTTTCCGGGGAGTAACGCGTCCACCACCACACCACTCCGTAAACACCTGTGGTCCGGAGTTTTGCAAATATCTCAGCATTATAGAACTTCTTTTTCGCAACATTCCCTGTCATTAAAAAGAATAGGCAGTAAAGAAAAAGGTTAAGAATAATGATAATTGTCATTAATGGTCTACAGATGAGCGCGGATAAGATTCTAGTCAAGTCGGTGTTTGACACTTTGCAAAGAATTTTCAAGAACAAGTCTTCACCATCCTTTGCTATTTTTTGAAATCAGAACGAACACCTACATGATACTTCGACAAATTTAATTTTATACAAAGCGAAAAAGGATAGGGCTTTAGGGGTTGATCCATCCATAGTGATGCGAGGTGCAATAGACTCCATTCGCAGGAGAAAGGAAATGAAATTCATATATGATTAATCAAATGACTTTTATGGACTTTTACGTTTTTCACTTTACTTACTTTTACTGGTATCAATAAATCGAGCCGGAAGAAATAAACGGTTCGGTGATCTGGAGTAGGGATCGAGCCTAGGACTGCGCGTGTATTGAAGTGCACCTCAAACCGTTGAGCTATATAAAGGATAAAATGACAAAGCTCTTAGCGTTGATCAACCCCCGAGGGGGCACCACGTATTCGACTTCACTAAGTATCGTTGGAGGTGATTGAACGCATATCTGGCCTTGTTGCGCTATGTTTCCTCAAATGAAGCTAAATGGATAAGAACTCCCAAAAAGACCGTGGGTTCAGTCATCTCGAGTGTTAATGTTAACTCATACCAGATAAATGTAAATAAATAATATTTTTAAAGTTTTTGAACAGAGGAGGCCACAGGTGACCTACACACCATAGGCAGAGTCGTCCGGACACTACATCTTTTTTTTTGCAAAGAGTTGAAAGTGCACTTCGATCTGTTGAGTGCTTCCCAACGACATAAGAAGCGTACGAAATTGATGGAATAGCATACTACTTTTGAAAGGAACGAGAGATGAACTTTTAGAGCATGTGCAATCGAAGACACGATTATAGCACGATATCAAAACAGACGGGAGCGATGATGTTAAAAGTTATCAACGAATATGAGCTCTTCAGGAGTGCAAACACCAGCTGTATAGGAAAAATTGATCTGTTCACTCTTATCTGAAAAAATCAGTCAAGGGATCAAAACATTGATAAGGATAAAAGGATAAAGCTCTCGGCGTTGATCAATCCCTGAGGAATGCGCCATGCATTCGACTTCATTAAGTATCGTTGGAGGTGATTGAATGCATATCTGGCCCTTGCAATGACTCGCGGTGGCCAGTCGATGTATCGAGCCAGTGGTGCTATCCTCCCAGACAAGTCTGGTACCAATTTGCCGACCCCGGAGGGATGGAAGGCTTGGTGGGCCATAGGCGCAGGGATCGATTCCACGTGTGTATAGCAGTGGCGCCTCCAACCACTGCGCCACACGCGCCCCAAAACATTGATCGAACAAGAAAAATCGCCGCTGTTGTCGGCTTCGCTAAGAAGTGTGTGAAAAAACCATTTGAAGTTCGCAAAAGAAATTTAAGAGTGGATTATAATCATAACTTAGATAGCATAGGATTGGATTGGACATTGGATAGCAACACTGGCTCGATACATCGGAAGGTCACCGTGAGTCATTGTAAAGGCCAGATATGCATTCAATCACCTCCAATGATACTTAATGATGTCGAATGCATGGGGCATCCCTCAGGGGTTGACCAACGCCGCGAGCTTTATCCTTTATCCTTTTACTCTTTTTAATGGCAGGGTATATTGTGAAATATAACTTCAATGATGCCGAGATATTTGCAAAACTCCAGACCGAAGGACTCTGCAGTGGGGGGCGAACGCGCTATTGTCCTTTTCGGGAGCAACGCGTTCACCACCACACCATGCGGATCCTTCATTTCGCCTGTTTCTCAGCTAGTTCTATCGATCTCTGCCATCAGCAATCACCCGTCAGCGGGATCGCCGTTGATCGACATCCGTTAAGAAGTGTGGTAGTAAGGATTACTCCTGGAAAGCGATACATTGTCTACCTAATCATGAAATATTCAGTTATGGTGGAAACTTCAGCCTTGTAACGGGTTCATGGTCCAAATTTACGAGGTAGTTTGTTTATCGATATGGTCTGTAAATTCTGAACGAGTTGTGTCGTCAGATTGGGGCTTTGTTTCTTGGGACTACTGGTAATGCTTAGTTGGGATTTAATTTACCCAATCAACCCGGCCATCATCCGACTACAAGGCAAACGATCGGGCTACTATCCACATGAAACTAAATGAGTGTAAATGGACTTATTACTGCATATCTTGTCCTGCTATGCCCTTCTCACAGACCGCTTATAGTACGAGTTCAGCATGATAGACTCCATTGTTAACAACTTCTTCAAAGATAAACTCTGCAAGAGACTTTCATCAAGAGATTCTCATTTTCAACCAATGACAAGTTTTTGGGCGCTGTCAGATTTCAGATAGTAAAAAGATAAGAAATATGGTTGAGAATCTATGTTTGTTAAATGGCAGGCTTCTACTCAAAAAAAAACCACAAAAGAAAGCTTCAAATTAGGTATTAACATTATATGACATTCAATGACAAATGTTGATGAGGATGAGAAAGACGAAAGGAAAGAAAGAAAGAAAGAAAGAAAGAAAGAAAGAAAGAAAGAAAGAAAGAAAGAAAGAAAGAAAGAAAGAAAGAAAGAAAGAAAGAAAGAAAGAAAGAAAGAAAGAAAGAAAGAAAGAAAGAAAGAAAGAAAGAAAGAAAGAAAGAAAGAAAGAAAGAAAGAAAGAAAGAAAGAAAGAAAGAAAGAAAGAAAGAAAGAAAGAAAGAAAGAAAGAAAGAAAGAAAGAAAGAAAGAAAGAAAGAAAGAAAGAAAGAAAAGAAAAGAAAAGAAAGAAGACGTGGATTAAGATGGATATTTTCAGGAATACCGATGAAATCAAGCATATAACTCCTAGTAGAGACATAAATCTTCGAAATAAATGTTATTCAAGGAACCGATGATGTGCACAATTTCTCGCCACGTTGCGATTGAGGAAGACGAAAAAATTTAGAGAAAAGGAGAAACAGATGAAGTAATGATGATAAACGGTGTACACTGGATTCCAACCAAACTATTCCGATTAACTTATTTGATACTTGAATGGCTCGTCCTCACTGGTCGTGGAGTCCCAGCATAATCTCTACTTCCCGGACATTTGCTGGTTAAGCCATTGTGGTCCCCTGGAATTCCGAGGTCAGCCTGGCCAAAGTTTGCCCCAGGTCTTTACCACCACACGCAGTCACAGCCCTTGTGGATCAGAGGGAGATTTGCCACCATACGACTTTGATACCAGAACGGTGTCGCATACTGGTATTGGTTTACTATTAGCTAGGTTTCCTGATGGAAACACCGGACTCCTTCTTAGCTTGGGAGACCCTGCCATGCTCCGCTGCACATCGCAACCCGAATCCCAGGAACACCTCCCAGCCACGACGAGGCAGTAAACCGTTGGGACGTTAGAAACTATAGCAATTTATGATATGCGAAAATCTATAGAATTGTCTTCTGCATTTATACACTTTCTAATTTATGGTATGATTTACTTTATAGATCGATATTCAAACGAAACAACTAGAAATCCATTGCGAGACTAAGAGTCATTCACGCTGTGAAATCGATGACGTCTGAAAATTCCCTACAGTATCTGAAACGTAACCAATTCATGTGCTTCACAAATGTACGTCATCCAACGGCTAGGAATAAGAAGAATGTTAAGTTCAACGTCTTACTCTACCTAGAAACAACCATGTCTGTAGCTCATTTTTTGGAACAGAATGCTTATTTCTGAGCACATACGATCAGGGAAAAGTCCGTAGAGCCGGACTCCTTACCAACCCCTATATACAGTTCAATGTAAATCTGCTCTATTCCAACTTCAACGACGAAAATCGAATCACGTCGATTCAGATTTGAATGAATTGACATCGGAGTGGTCGAGATGAGTCGGACATGTGTATCCTGTCGTAATCCACTGAAATCGAGCATTTTATTGTTCTTTGATGAATTGAAAAAGAAACGAAATGTGCCGTTTTAACGGATTTTTCTAATTTGTTGTATTGTTGTTATATAACGATTAATAAAGGAAATGAGAGCGATAGGGTTTTATGACAACTCTAGAGACCACCACCGAAGAAGATACTCGAAATCTACGAGTCCAAGTGCTAAGTGAGCTGTGAGCATTTGGATGGTAGACAGAGAAGAGACAGTGAAAGCTGTTTTCGATTGCTAAATTGAATAACGACGGTCGAGTATATCCATACTGTCTGGATTTGACCCTGTTTCGGGACCTTACTTTTTCCCAAGATGGCATGTTGCCACCCCAGACTTGTTCATCATTTTACTTCTGGAGCAATACCATGAAGCCAGTTAGTGAAAATTCAGGTGAGGCCGCCTTGCTCTATAAAGGAATAAGAGGCTGTGCGGAAGGAAAATCGGTGTCTATCGGTGGCGCTTATTCTAAAGGCCATTTCGACGCATAACACTCAAAAGAGTAAATTAATCACTTAAAAAATGAGACCTTTCAATCATTCCAAATTTAGAAAACTTTAGTACTTTCTGCTGCTAGAACACCGTAGAAGAAAATCGAGCATGTTTACGACAGCGCTTCGTTAATGAAGACATTCATCCACACAGACCAAGTTCTGACTCAGGTCTTATAAAAAACCAGTCAGTTTTCCAACAACAACCAGAGTTTTCCGTTATGTGATAGCTGACGGCACTTTTTGGAATAGTTCTGCCTCACGTTTTCAATGCTGTGGCAGCTCCCTTTAGAAGATTCGACTTGACACGAGCACGAGGAATCAACATCGCAGAAAACAATTACTATGGACATCCGATTCGAATCACAGCGCTTATGAAGATGATGAAAGCGCAGAGACGTCAGTAAAAACAGGGATTTCAATGGCTTACCTCTAAGTCAAGATGTCAGTTTAGAGTCATTGTAAACCGATTTGACTTTAATTTAACCTCGGAACAAGCGATCAATGTGCCTTGTTTCAATGATAATCTAACACTAGGTTGTTACAATTACAAAGTTACTTACAAAATTACAAAGTACAATGTTACTTCACGAAGCTATCACATAGAAGAAGTGCAACGTAGTAACATGATGTTGTTGAACTTCATCAACACCAGAGGAATACTACACAGAACTTAGAATGTGGCTAGAAGAAGGTAATGATTGTCGGAAAAATGACTTTTATGGAAGACAAAGTTGTTCATCACGGCGACATTATCGAAGAGCAGAAGTGGTAACGCGGCTGTCGAAGCACAACACTCTAAGAAAGTTCAGTACCGTTATGGTCTACAAAACTTGCATAGGAAAGTAAAGAACATTAACATGGTAGGTAGGCCTAGGCAAGTTATTGTGAAGGTTAATTTATGTTTAATGAGTCTGGCATAGACCGAATGATCCTAATCCGAGCTAACAACAAAGTAATTGCTGAGTAGAAGGGGAATATGCCTGATATGAAGCATAAACTTACACAAAGAATTGTTAAAGAAAAGAAAACATCAAGATCTTCAGCTCATTGCCAGCTGATATGATATAACTGGTACTGTTCAGTCAGCAAATCCTTCAACGTGTAGCACAGTGGTTAGGGATGCGCTGCAATTCACACCGTGGTTCGACCAGGTGGCGTTTGCTGATCGACTCTTCTACTACTCCGTGTCAAAAAACTTGGTATATAGGTAGGCCTAGGCAAGTTATTGTGAAGGTTAAACACGAAACCTAATAAGGTCGAACACATCATGTTCTATGATTTCTTCATAAGAAAAAAAAACTCTCTTGGCAATCAGGACGCACTTTCACACGCATTCTTCTAGAAGAAAAGATCATCGTTAACCCTGAAGGGCTAAAAATGTTGGCACACCTACAGATTTGAGATTCGAACCACAATGAGACAGATTTGAGAACCGATTTGAGATTCGCGTGATGCGAAAAGTTTTAGAGTCACTGTTGCCACCGAATAAAGTCGTAAAATCACAGACGTAAAGATGGACAATAACAATAACTCTGTTTTCGGCGCGTGTGGCGCAGTGGTTGGAGGCGCCACTGCGACACGCACGTGAAATCGATCTTTGCGCCCATGGCCCACCAGGTCTTCCATCCTTCCGCGGTCCGCAAATTGGTACCAGACTCGTCTGGGAGGACAGCAGCACTGGCTCGACACATCGGCAGGCCACCGCGAGTCATTGTAAAGGCCAGATATGCATTCAATCACCTCCAAGGATACTTAGTGAAGTCGAATGCATGGCGCATCCCTCAGGGATTGATCAACGCCGAGAGCTTTATCCTTATTCATCCTTCATGGGTTTCGGCTAAGTATAGAAGCGTTAAGATGACCTGACTTGGCAAAACATTTAGTTCTCCGTACTAGTTAAATTACGTTTGAATACATTTAAAATATTGTAATACTGGTCACTAAACAGAACGCACTCTTGTGAATACGTTCATTTTAACAACGCCTCTACGAAGTGAAACAAGTTTTGAGAAGTCGTCCACCAATTCGATTATAGGGCGGCAACATTATCGAAGAGCAGAAGTGGTAACGCGGCTGTCGAAGCACAGCACTCTAACAAAGTTCAATAGCGTTATGGTCTACGAAGCTCGTAAAGAATAAGAAGGATAAAGCTCTCGGCGTTGATCAATCCCTGAAGGATGCGCCATGCATTCGACCTCATCAAGTATCGTTGGAGGTGATTGAATGCTATCTGGCCTTTACAATGACTCGCAGTGGCCAACCGATGTATCGAGTCAGTGCTGCTATGCTCCCAGACGAGTCTGGTACAAATTTGCCGATTCCAGAGAGACAGAAGGCTTGGTGAGCTATGGGCGCTGGGATCGATTCCACGAGCGTGTCACAGTGGCGCCTCCAACCACTGCGCCACACGCGCCCGCTATAAACCTCGTACTACTAGCTGTTAAGTAAAGAAATAATTTATGAACGAATTAATGACAGTGGCCAACTGAATGCAGTTCTAGAAGAATATTAGAATGAAATGATCGTGTGCTAAACGTCTAATGCGACGTCAGAAGTGAAAGTGCATGGAGATAGTCGGCGTAGGGCGTCGACCGACGACGTCACAACTTTGTAGCGAGTTCTCAACGCGTACACAAGTAGTGTTTGCATGATGCTAAGAATAGAAGCCTTTCAGCTATTTCGTTCTTTTGTTTGTAAAAAGTACGTCAGCTACTTCTACTAGGTCTTTTGTATGTCTACGACAATTACTTGAAGTCATACTAGTAAAAACAATCAATCATTGCGGTTAGATTTCATAGAAGTCGCTGGAAAAGACAAAGAACGAGTCCTAGAAAAAAAACCATTCAAGGATCGTTTCAGGTAAGCTGAAGACTTACAAGGTATTTGATTAGTCGCGTATAGCACGACAAGAAGTAAATGATTTGTATCAACGGCAGAAGAAATGAGTTATACATTAATTACGACCTACTTTGGCATGCATGAGCCAGATTCTCTTCTAGCACTATCACGTCTTTCCATCAACGCTGGACACTATTTTTCTCTCTGCACTTATTTCTCATTCATTATCTTTCTCTAGGACGATAATAACTCGCTCCAAAGAGCTTACAGAATTCTTAGACTTTGTAAATGCAGAATAATTACATAAATGAAGCCAAAAACACTGAACGAGTGCTGAATGAAGAATCATGAAAGAGGTGGATGCATTCTAATGAAGTTGTTGAGCTACGGAAAACCTGAGGACATCGTTGCTGAAATGGTAAGCAACTCGAGAAACAAGACGAAGGCGTACACAATACTCGAATATCCGGATAAATTCAGATGAACTAGCACTATTCTAACAACGAGAAAAAGTGCAAAGCATGTAGATGTAGCAAAATATTTAGATTCTTAGATTAGGACCATATAATACTTCATGGATCCGATATTCGAGTAACTCCAGTTTACACCAGTAAAGTCTCACAGTACAGAGTCCTACTCGGCAAGAAATGCATGTGGGAGGCTCAGGTGAAAAAGTCGATCTGGGATATGGAGCGAGATCACACGTGATAACAAGACACTCCTCCATTTGGGTTACTTTTCGGATTTTTGAAGTTTATTCAAGGAGTGTGAGTTTTACTTCAAAATCTTCTTCATTATGTTTCTGTTGGATAAACCCCAAATATCCAGTGATGAACCGTAAAGAGGAGTGTCGCGTCATCACGTGTGATCTCGCGGCATATCTCAGATCGTTTTTTTTTCATTTGAACATAATAACTTGAGGACTTAAGAACAGGAAACGGTGACTGCTTAAGAGAAGCTGTTCACTACGTGAATAAACATCTATGTATCAAGTTTTGTGCGCTGAGGTTATGATAGTGTTCGATTGGAGGGTAAGCGTGTCTGTTTCATTTCTGTGGGTTCTGAAGGAGGCGAAACTGCGTTATCCACCATTGTTTTATATAAACCTGCTTTTAGCAACTACATGTTTGTCCATCAAGAAAACAGTTTATTATCCATCTCTATTTACGTAACGGAATCGATACCTGCGCCCATGGCCCACCAAGCCTTCCATCCCTCCGGGGTCGGCAAATTGGTACCAGACTCGTCTGGGAGCATAGCAGCACTGACTCGACACATCGGCAGGCCACCGCGAGTCATTGTAAAGGCCAGATATGCATTCAATCACCTCCAACGATACTTAATGAAGTCGAATGCATGGCGTATCCCTCAGGGATTGATCAACGCCGAGAGCTTTATCCTTTATCCTTTATCTACGTAACAATCTAACTAACGCTACACGGGACACTCCTAGAATCACGTTGTTGTTGATAACGCATTAGACGACAATGATCAAGCTTTTTTTTCATTTTGATTTGGTCTTCAATGGTCTTGAATTCTCTTCAAGGCTATTCGTTTTCTCCGCTAGTAGTTGCCTCACATCACCAGTGTTCGCTGTTACAAAGGCTATGCCATTAAGAAGAGGAAAACAGCGCATTTGATGGCGTTTGACTACCATGTTGTCGCAATTTCAGTTTCAATGGGATCCTGTACTTTCTCCCTACTTCACTGAGTTCCATTATCGCTCGAGATCTTGAGGTCGTCTTCTGTGTGTGTGATGAACAGATTTGCATATTCGGACTAAATACGAATGTTACGCGTGACTCTCGGACTTCACCTTACTGTGATAGTTCGAAAATTTCTGGAAACAGATATTTTAGGGTGACTATCAAAATGCAAAGATGTTGAATGAGCTAATCTCATTCGTCATCGATGTTTTTTTTAATGAAATTCTCATTCCAAAGTAGGCTTGAGGACGAGATGTATCCCAATTTGACCTATTTTTTAATGATATCCTCCATAGGAAGACTCTCACGCTCAACGTACAAAGGAAGATACATCATTCGAGCAGTACTCCACTCCACTAGATTCTATTTGATGCGACGACGAGGACCCACATCGCTACGACTGCCTGTGGACGACTGACTCAAATCACTGCTGCTATGATGAATTCAAAAGCGTCGAAACGTTATCGAAATGAAACTTTTATGCCCAATCATATGTCAGCAATAATAACAATGAAAAATTCTGTTTGTTTAAAACAGGGTTTTCGTAACTTTTAGAAGCCATGAATAACCTTGAGCCTGTGCAGTGTCTTGGTTAGATCTTGGTTGGTTGTTTTTGGTTATGTGCACACTAAGATGCACACGTGGACCTTGATTCGATCCTGCGGTTCACTAAACCGTCCTTTCCGCCGGGATCAACAATTTGATATCAGACTTGTCTCGGAGGATATCGGCACTGAACTGACACATCGGTAATTCAACCGCAAATCATTCTATACATCACATATGCATTCAGTCTCCTCTAACGATGTTCAATGAAGTCAACTGCATGGCTCATCCCTTAGTGATTAATCGACGCCAAACGCTTTATCCTCAATCGTTTTCTATGAGTTATTATCTTTCAATCTTTTCCAGTCCCGAAATGAAGATCTTCACCTTTCTATTGTGGCCATATGGATTTGAGTACTTGAGAAAGTGAGGCGTTCCTTGTCGGCATTGACCTCCCCAGCATCATTACGATGCTAGCTCGGCTGTGTTGTGAACTCAGATCGCATTCATCGTCACGTGAGAAACCTCAACGGCCTGCAATGGTTCTCAGATCATAGTAGCCTTTTCATACTTACTGTAGCTACTACTGGCATTAAAGGGACAAATGTTTTTAGTGCTTAGTGCTTTTAGCAAAGATTCCTCAGATTGACCTCATGTGTAGCTTGCAAGCCTGTGTATTGAATACATTGCCAAGCAATGTGCGAATCTTTCATCAGCATCTAAACCATTTCGTGCGGGGGTCTGACCCAAGTCTTCCCTGAAGCAGTGACGGTCGATGACAGTGGGTTCTCCTCGGCTTGTTTCCATATAATTCAGCAACCTTCTGTCCATTATATAGCATTACTGAAGCCAACGTTGTCTTATAAAGGATAAAGAGCGAAGTGTTTAGCGTCGATCAATCCTTGAAGAATGCGCCATGAATGCTATTTCATTCAGCACCGTACTGATTGCATATATGGTCTATACGTGCGGTGGCCTAGCGATATAATAAGCTAGTGCTGTTGTGTTCCAAGAAATTTTCGAGTTCAAACTGTCGACACCATATAGATGGAAGACTTGATGAATACAGAGCACGGGAACGAACCAACAACCATATATGGATTGTAGAGCGGCTCTGACCACTTAGCTATACGTGCACACGTTGTCTCACAGTTCATAACATCTCTGGCTAGATGTAGAGTCGATCTTTTGCATGAATTAACGTCTAAGTTTGTAACAGTTAAAAAAACGAAGCCTGGTATTTCTTTGTTTTTCACTTACATTTGAATGGTGTGTTTCGAATAAAGGATAAAGGATAAAAGTCTCGGCGTTAATCAATCCCTGAGGGATGCTCCATGCATTCGACTTCATTAAGTATCGTTGGAGGTGATTGAATGCATATCTGGCCTTTACAATGGCTCGTGGTGGCCTGCCGATGTATCGAGCCAGTGCTGCTATTCTCCCAGACGAATCTGGTACCAATTTGCCGACTCTGGACGGATGGAAGGCTTGGTCGGCCATGGGCGCAGGAATCGATTCCACGTGCGTGTCGCAGTGGCGCCTTCAACCACTGCGCCTCAAGCGCCCTATTAAGCACCCTATTATTATTATTATTATTATTATTATTATTATTATTGCTATTACTACTACTACTACTACTGATATCCAAGTATGTTTGAAGACTCATCTTGTGGTTAAAAAGATTGGTTACTTTCAAGAATCACTTGAAAAGTCTCACATTTGAGAACAAACTCTGAGTATCAACATTCTGATGTCGGTTAAGGAAAAAGGTTTTTCTAAAGTAAATTTTGCTAAAAATATAATATTATGTGTAGAAGTCCCCGTTTAGAATCGTGTTTATAACTAAGCGTGCGTGGTCTCGGAAAGATTCCGAGAAGTGGTGGTGGCGGCAAAAGCAGAGCCCGTCCAGATATTGAAATGAGCGCAAACGCTAAGGAAGCAGAAATCACCTCTGAGTGAACTTTGATGACGCTGTTAGCCATTCGACATGGACAAAACATGTATCGAATCGAATATTCAAAAGTGACTGTGGATCATCTAATGAGAAAAAACTCAACGTGCTGACTAAGATATACAACTGTGATTGAAATGAACTAACTAAAAATACCGAAATGAAGACATAATGGACGTAGAGAATATGAGAATGATGAGTCAGTTCATACGAGTTGAACAAAAGCAAGATTTGCCAAAGAATAAACTGTTCACTTCCGATCAATCACCAATAGATAAGCTATGCATTCGACCCCATTCGTAGCATAGTGGAGCGGACTGGATGTATACTTTTCTATATAATGACTTACGATTACTTATTTATGTGTTCGATCAGTGGTTCTATCCTCCCGTACAAATCTGGTATCAATTCGCCGATCTCAAAGGAATGGATGAGTTGTTCAGACTATGGCGAGAAGTGAACCAAGAACCAGGTGTGTATTGCAACTCACTTCCCACCACTGCGCTGAAGGCAACTTCACTATGTGAAACAACAGCATAATCGATTCTAGTGAAAAATAGTTGTCGAAATAAAAGAACGGTTAAGACAAAAAGAGAAATGTTCACTTTCATCAGATTGTAAGCGGATAGCGCACAATTTACCCCTACGCATGCTGAAGAAACGTGTCATTGAAGCTCATTCACTACCAGGCAAAAAAGCAAAATTGGTGAGGAAATCTTTTATTATTATAGCATATTAGAATAGAATTGTAGAAGTTAATAAGTACTAAAGTACTGTAATGAGTCCAGAATGAAAAGATCATCGGTCCGATGGTCAAGCGGCTTCAGGAGGATCTTTGAAGGAACATATGACGTTTTCACATATTCTTCTACTCAATAAAATCCACCGAGAAACCCTGCAAGATGGCAAGGGTGAATGAAGAGTTGGTTGTCGTTAGATCGAGTGACTTAATGCGAGCATCAGAAGAGTAAGTGATATAGGCGGTACCACTCATAAGGATTGAGCACAGAAAAGATCCAAAACAAAAACCTTCAGAGTTCACTGTAAAAGGAAAGAAGAAACTCGGCCAAGATTCTATTCAAAGATGGCGCAGTCCCACTCGTAAAAACACGGCTCCCGAAGAAGGCGAAATCGAATAAACGTCAGCCATCGGCCGACAACAACAACAACAACGACAACTTATAGCAGCCTCTCATCAACTGAACAAGATCAGTTCATAAGAATGTCTAAAGGCCAATTAGTTGTTTAGTTGATTATTTTATCTACTTATAGTTAGTTATATGGCTAGACACAGCGCCAGGCTAAATTAGTCTAGACGTTTGGAAAATATTTATCTTTGCGATCGAAGGAAATGCTCATCAAAATAAACTGGGTTGATTTAATGATGGAGAAAGTTGACGTCACGACTGGAATGATACTCGATGATCTCAAGACGCCTGGTATCAGCATTGAAGAACAGCGCGAGGGAGGAAAAGAATAGAAATACGCTCGAGGTTACACAACTCGTGAGATGTCAATCTCAGCGCTTTTTTTTTTAAAAATTTGTTCCATTTTCATGAAACCGGCACTCACGGAAATGGTCCGATTCGTATGTGAGTTTGACTTTCACTGGCATACAGGGTGCTAGTCGATCGTGATCTTCCCTGGACTTCAAAGGTAGCCATGCTGGAATATTTCCACTTCCTTAGCACAAGCATTCGCCGGTATGAGTAGATTAAATGGAAGCCGGACCTTCTTATGAAGCATGACAAACTCTCTCAATACCAAAATAGACTTCATTACTAGGATAGTCGAAAAGCGGTTATACTGTTTAATCAGTGGACTGTACTGGAAGTAAACACTCTTAAGAAGAGATATTAAGGAGAAGTGCTTCTGTTATGCGCCGAGAAAAGTCGCACGTACGAAGAGTACGGTGGAATGGCCGTCAAGCAGATTACGTAAATATTTGCAAGCAATGCTAACGAGAATGTCGACGAATGTGTTTTTCACTTGTGTTAGTCAGTTGTATTACTTAGCTGTGCTCATAAACTCGAAATGACTTTCTGGAGTACCAGTAGGAATCCACTTGTGCAACCGAACACTTCAATAGACGACAACTGGAAACGAATGAAGAGAAATAGAAGTCAACAATCTACATTAAAGGGATAAAACTCTTGGCGTTGATCAATCCCTGAGGGATGTGCCATACATTCGACTTCATTAAGTATCGTTGGAGGTGATTGAATGCATATCTGGCCTTTAC
The DNA here is from genome assembly GCA_009735665.1 of Angiostrongylus cantonensis. Taxonomy (NCBI): domain Eukaryota; kingdom Metazoa; phylum Nematoda; class Chromadorea; order Rhabditida; family Metastrongylidae; genus Angiostrongylus; species Angiostrongylus cantonensis. The sequence goes on from MQTX01000080.1 coordinate 1,462,746, forward strand.
AATGACTCGCGGTGGCCAGCCGATGTATCGAGCCAGTGATGCTATCCTCCCAGACAAGTCTGGTACCAATTTGCCGACCCCGGAGGGATGGAAGGCTTGGTAGGCCATGGGCGCATATGGATTGATTACACATGCGTGTCTCAGTGGTGCCTCCAACCACTGCGCCACACGCGCTCAACAATCTACATTATTCTGTGAACTCGTTTCTTTTATTAAGACAGTCAAGGCATTCTATCAATGCAACGAATCTCAAAAGGTGTACCTACGGCTGAAAAAGACCTCTGCAACTGAGGAAAAAGTGAGAACAGTGAAATAAAAGACGAAAAATGATTAGGTGGGAATGAAATACATTGAGGTGAATATATTATTTTCTTAGCAAAAAAAAATCTTGCAGGTGAGGAAGAAGGGCTGACTTAATGGGTTAAAAGTGAAAAGAGCTTTTTACATGATTGAGCTGGCCCGAGGTTGACACAGAGTTGAAGGCAACCAACCGGCGAAGCCGCCAGATCGAGACGAACAGCAAGCACGGACCATCGACTCGGATCATCGGCTCTGATGAGGACGAAGACGTCGAAACGTTATTTGATAATAAATATTGTTATCAACCTCGTGTTAGCTCATCAAAGAAAGAATACAAAGACTTTTATTCGGTCAGCATTTCGACGTTTTCGCCTTCTCCAGAACCGGATTTATCGGAGTCGGTGAACCACAGAGTGGTGAATGTCACGAGGTAAGTGGTCCTGGTAGCACTGAGACGAATCTAGTGTAAAGAGCACCGCTCTAGAGGGTTAAATTCACTCAGCGGTGTCTTTTTTCGTGCAGAACTGGTTCTGATCGATTTCTGCCCACAGTATGATCTACCGTGGGCGGGAAATTCGTGTTGTCACGTAGCGTGGTAATTATTACCTTAAAAAGCGAACTTCATTAAACCTCAGTAGCAATAGTCAACACCTTTGTAAATCTTAGTTTACCACGCCACGCGCTAGCATATGAAGTACCGGTTTCTTCAGAACGCAACCCTCGTCCAAGGTAGAGCATATAGAAGGAAGGAAGAGAGAAACATCTGACCTCCATAAAGGGTCACTGCAGAATGAAATTAACCTCTCGGTAGGTACTTATTCCACTAAATTCGACTCGATGCGACAACTACCACTCATGTCGGGATACTGACCAGAAGTAGACCATCATCTTGGATCAACGCCGCTCTAAGGAAGGCGAAGGCGCCCAAATGTTAGCCGGATAAAAGTCGTCGCGTCAATCTCGTGTCAGCTCAGTGGTGTAAAAAAATTATTTATTTTTGTTGCCAAGGTTCAATAAATGTCACTTTTTACGGATTTTGGAAAACGAAGATTCATGGGATATTTTCCATCAGCGCGTCTCATCTCAGAATTCGATAACTGCGGAACCTTCGCGACGCCTGAAAACATTCGTCGAAAAGTCTTGCCGTTATCTAAAGATGTGGAAATCTAACGATTTCTAAAGAAATCCCTCCCCCACCCCGGCTTCGAATTCATTCTGAAACATTAACTGTGATTGGGTTAAATCCAACAATGTGTGACTAGAAATGATCTAATCATCCTACTTCAATCGAACGTAGTTTAATTAGTAGTGAAAATTTTTTTTGCTTCCCAACTAGAATGGATAGAGCCACTAAAACCTAGGTTTGAGCAAACGAACTTTCCCCGCTGAGCCATAACAAAACGCGTCACTATTTTAAATATACAAATCGCTTCCTGTATTTCTTTCTTATTCTTCATCTTCAAAATCCGTCTCTGAAACGACGAAGCGTTTGAATAAGCGGAATTTTGATCAACTGGACACATTGTTCCCTCCGAACGTGTTTTTTACCGTGGGCAAATTAGTGCCTTATCCCAATAGTTAACCGCCTCATCGTGGCTGGGAGGTGTTCCTGGGTGTTAGGCTGCGATGTACAGCTGGGGATTCATCCCTGGCAGGGTCTCCCAAGCTGAGAAGGAGTCCGGCGTTTCCGTCAGGAAACTTAAATATGATAAACCAATTCCAGGATCCACCACCGACCTGATATCAAAGTGGCATGTTGCCAAATCTCCCTCTAATCCAAAAGGGCTGCGACTGCCTGTGGTGGTGAAGTCTCGGGGCAGGCTTTGGCCAAGCTGTTCTTGGGATACCAGAGAGCCACAATTGCTTGAACAGCAAATCCCCGAAAAACGGAGATTGTGCTGGGGCCAGCACAACCAGTGAGGGCGAGCCATTCAACTACGAAGTATCAATTAGCGCCTAGATCTCGTTAACAAGTGTACATTTCCTAAAATAATAGCATTTTTCCGATTTTGGAGAAAAGTCGTGTATCGTTACGAATATCTCTTTCAACGGAAAAAAACTGAGAGAGCATTTCTCTTTCGAAAACTCGCCAACAAGCAAAATTATAGTTGGTGTCCTCACTAGGGAAACGTTCAGCTACAAGCTCAGATCTAGATGAAATACGGATTAATGGAAGTAGTGGGAAAATTACTTGGAAAACAACTAAGCGGGAAGAAGGAAGGAAGGATTTCGTAAATGGTTTCCGATTGATTATTTTCTTCTGACACATCCACAGTAACATTAAGTACTTCCTTGTCTCATCTTGTGGATCTGTTTCTTTTTTCTCAGAAGTAGGAGAAGAACAAAGTGAATAAGCAATGCGTTAACACGTCCATGCAAACTTATTACGATGGTTTGCGTGACCACATATATAACTCGCGCTATTGCCATTCCGTCATATCTGTAGAAACTGGGATATTTAGCAGTAAAGTGAAGAATTAAGCTGAGGAAAAAAAAAGATTTGTCTTCTATTTGATCGCTAATCTAAATCTAAACTAAATGAAATGGCCATAGTTGCTCTGTAATACACCGATCATGGGCTTGCGCCGTCGGTGTGAGCTGACAAAACCTCCGAGCCTATAAACCCACAATGACGCTGAGGTATTTCCAAATTTCCTCACTCCCAGTAAGTGTAACTGTGGGTTCGATTCCAATAGCAGACATCTACGGTCCGAAGTTTTGCTAATATTTCAGCATTATTGCAGTTATATTTCACGTCATGTATTCTCATGAAAAGAGAATAGGCAGTGAAAAAGAAGTACTCCATCCCTATAGAGCTAGAAATTTGGTACTGGTTTCGGCTGCTGAGATAAAAACACGGGTATGATAGGGTGGTAGGCACTCGAAAGTGATCATGTAGGTCTAGAAGGCATTCAGTCACCTTTGCAGAGAGTACGAAAGGACAAGGACTCAACTACTTGATGCTTCCCTTAAAGACTGATCAACGCCAGACACTTGTTCCTTTTTTCTTTTCACTTACTCCACAGTGATTCAACTGCAGAATACACTAAACTGTTCAGTGTCCATTCAAAAATCAAGGCAGAAGTACTTCATGTATTTTGTTTATCATCGAGTAACTCCAGTAGAGGTGAGTAAAACTACCATTGGTCCCAGTTGCATATCATAATGGCCCAATTGGTTCGCTTAGTTAATCATAGAATATCACTTTTTAATCACTTTCATGAAGATAACTTGATAACGTTCTTTTCCTAATTGTGCAGCTATCTCTTTTCCTGTGGGAGAGAGAGGATGGGGGAAGGGGGGTGGGGTCCACATTGTCTTATCGAGTTTTATTATCGTCTCACAAACCATAGTGGACTGAAGGACAATTTTGCTAATTTGAGAAAAATTTTGCTTCCGAACGTCCAGACATTGCATGAATCAAGACGAGTTTCTATAAACCTCAGCATAGATAGTTGATATATTTATTTATATATTCTCATAAACTGATCTTCTTTAGCTGATGCGAGGTTGGTATAGATCTTCGTTGTCGTTGTTGTTGTTGCTGTTGCTGTTGTTCTTGTTGGTCGATGGCAGTCCTTTCCGCAACATCGACGTCGGGCTGACGTCTCGGCGATTTCGCCTTTCTCAGAGCCGTGATGTTACGATGGGACTGCCGTCGACCAACAAGAACAACAGCAACAACAACGACGAAAACGACAACAAAGACCTCTACCATCCTCGCATCAGCTAAAGAAGATCAGTTTATAAAACCATATAAATAAGACGAGTTTGTTTTGTACTGCTTGATTTTGTCACCCTAAACCACATTTTCCAAATTTGTTTCCTTTTACGATAATCTTGTTGAAGTTCTAAATTACTCACTTACTTGGATATTTGGATTACCCGTCTCCACTGATTGTGTGTGCTCCAGAGTAATTTTCATATTTCTTCGAAGTCTTGCTGGTTTAGCTATTGTAGTTCCCTGTAGTCCCAAGGACAGCTTAGCCAAAGTCTCTTCCAGGTCGTCACCACCACAGGCAGTAGCTGCCGTTGTGGATCACACGGAGATTTGCCACCATGCGACTAGTTTGATACCGGGACGGTGGTGGATTCTGGCTTTTAGACTTTTAGCTGGGTTTCCAGATGGAGACGCCAGACTCCTTATCAGTTGAAGAAAACTTCTTCTGAGCCCTTTTGAGTTTGTGAAATGCAGAAACAAAAATCATATGTTCACGAATATGGTACTTGAAAGACATGAATTTTATCTGGAGGAAATATTTCAGACAGACTTGAAGTAGCAATTGAGAAAAACATTTGTTTTTGTTTATTTTGGAGAAAAAAACTTTAGAAACTTGAAAATCGCTGCTAAATTTGAGGATGCGGTGAGTTGGGGTTTTGCTACGATAAGATGATATGAGATATGATGGCCTTCGTTGAGATTTGGGTTGTCAAGGTTCGCACTTATCTATGGCTTCATAGTTATTCCCAGATATGAGCTTCAGATTCAGTGTTAGTTCTATAGATGTGTTGCAGACATTGGTACAACGTCGTCCTCGACTGCTTGCTTGACTAATAACAAAAATGTTTGCCGCCGTAGGAACTATTTTTGTTTTGGAACAAACACAATCATGAGGCAGTAAACTCGCCACCGAACACCGTGTGGTGAAAACTTGAAAACAGCGGATGGTGGGTAAATAGGAGTTCCAAGGAAAACTATGTTTAACTAGCGTTCAACAGAGCGGCAGAGAGGAGACAACAAGCTATCAAGCTGCATCCAAAGCTATGTGCGAATCTAAGCAATTCTATGCTCCAGGTTGGTTGCAAGACACCAAGAGAAGCAGAAGAAGTACTGGAAAGGGCATGGAATGCTAGGATCAGTCTTCTAACTACACATACGTATAAGTACATATGAAAAACATACTTCGCAATAATATGCATACTTAGATAGCAGATGTGGGCGAATATCGAGTTGGGTTAAGACTACGGTAGTGAATACGACGTTGTAGAGCGTAGGGACAAATTCACTCAGTTGATGAATATTTCTTTCGTCATGCTCCCACACCCTATGAAAACATTCCTTCTAGTCTACCTGTATGTTCATTATTTTCCCCAAATAAGCGTATCCAATTACAGAACGTAAGATGGAAAAGAATCTGGGAAAAAATATAATTGTTGTGTACTTCGTTTGTAATAGTACACACTGGACAAACACCTGCTGTCCAAACACTTATAATGTCAATGTTAAGGCGATTGTTCTCAGAAACCTAAATTTTCCATAGCGCTTTTTCTGGTTTTTTAAGACCAGGGTTAAATTTTTAGCTTAGAAGCAAAACTGAAATAAAATGAGTCTGTAATGGTATTTTTTTCCTAACGTGTACCATTTCAAACTCAGTGGCTTGGCGCTTCCACTCAATGAACTTGCCGAAACATTAAGAGAGCTTTTGCAAAATATCAAGTAAGACAGTAAGCAGTGCGCGGGATTGAAATCGCGCGAACCTCATGAAAATGGTTTTTTCATGTTAGCTGATTAAGAAGGGGCGTGTGCGGCGCAGTGGTTGGAGGCGCCACTGCGACACGCACGTGGAATCGATCCCTGCCCTCATGGCCCACCAAGCCTTCCATCCCTCCGAGGTCGGCAAATTGGTACCAGACTTGTCTTCGAGGATAGCAGCACTGGCTCGACACATTGGTAGGCCACCGCGAGAAAAGGCCAAAAATGCATTCAATCACCTCCAACGATACTTAATGAAATCGAATGCATGGCGCACCCCTCAAGGATTAATCAACGCCGAGAGCTTTATCCTTTTTTATTACAAGAATTGAACGAACCATCAGCTGAAGCATTCTGTTCAACACTTTCGCTTTGTAATACATTCTTCGTATTTGTTTAGCTAAGAGCTGATGAGCTGATTCTTCGTTTTGGAAGCAGCCACTCAAAAGATGTTTAAGCAGCGAATCTGTGGAACTTGAATGTTTCTCACCGCCTTCGTTGTTATTCACCTCAACATAATTATCGACGTGGACCAACTAGTGTGTTTTGAAAACACGTGACAGATTTCTCTCGCTCTTTTAAATTCCATTTAATCATCAAAACAAATCGGCCATTGACAATTCAGAGAAAAGAAAACCTTTTCAGCTTTTCCCTTACTTTTTCATTCTTCTTCTTTATGTTTCTCCAAACGAAAGTTCAGCCGAAATGACAAAATTCGAATGCGAATGTGAAGGAATGCGAAATTAAAATTGTGATTATAACTGCAGCCTCAGCTTAACTGGGTTCGTTGCCGATTTGGGCTCCCCAGATCAATCCCACTGACGGGTGATTGCTGATGACAGATAGATAGAACTAGCTGAGAGACAGGCGAAACGAAGGACCCGAATGGTGTGGTGGTGAACGCGTTACTCCCCGGAAAGGACAATAGCGCGTTCGTTTCACACCATAGACACATGCGGTCCGAAGTTTTGCAAATATCTCAGCAATCTTGTGGTTAAAAATTGAATGGTTCTCTGAAACGGGTTTCAAGGATTCACATTTCTAGAATATTGCAGGTTCTATGTTCTTCTTTTCAATGATGATTTCTATAAAAATGACCTCGTTTGGCATCCTTCGCCACAAATTTCTCGATCTATGTGGTGTGTTCTGAGGTCATCTACGAAGAGGCTTCAATTTCACCGAGGTCATCTTAGTTAAAAAGTATTCTTGTTTGAAGTTCAGAGCTTTATTTGTTCCTAGTCAAGTACGAGTTTGACCCAAATCGCTATGAACGTGTTAATAACCAGCTATCAAGCTTTATCCATTAAATTAGTTATTTTTTTTTATTAAGATAGGGAGATGTTCATCATCTTGCCGTTGAGAATGCTCGCTACTGAGTAATTGTAAGTGACATTTTCTGACGATAACTGATCACCCTTTGCTGTCGAGATTGGATATGTAGTGTTGATCGTATAATTTAAAGGATTACAAGTTTTGATGAGTTGTTACGGATCGCATAGAAGATTGAATTCCTTGCTTGCTGTGGAAACAGAGTAGCACAGACGCTGTTGTTAATGAGAAGATGAACAGTTTGAGCGATAGTGAACTAATTTGCAGTACTAGTCACTGTCTTAGAAAAATTATAGCGGCAAGGTAGAGGGCCTTTCTTCAAGATCTAGTGAGAATCTATCTAAGAATTCCAGGGAAAACCAAGCTAGACCACCGTTCAAAAATCCCTGAGAGAACAGAAAACGTATCTCCAAGTTGCAGCCGAACCCACATTGAGTTCGACAAATATCGATGACGATTACATGAGAACTGAGACAGTGTGAGAAGTTCTGAAATCTAAACGAAATGTAAGTACTGGAAATGTAGTTTTCCAAGAATACTGTATAAATAAAACTCCCGGAAAAAATTCAGTTCTCGGTCTAATTTGGACAATAATAAAATAAAACAAAGCTGTCGGCGTCAATCAATCCCTAAAGGATGTGCCATGCATTCGACTTCATTAAGTATCGTTGGAGGTGACTTAACGCATATTTGGCCTTTACAATGACTCGCGGTGGCCTACCGACCTATCGAGCCAGTGCTACTATCCTCCCAGACAAGTTTGGTACCAATTTACCGATTCCGGAAGAAAGGAACGCTTTGTGAGCCATGAGCGCTGGGATAGACTCCACGCATATGTCGCAGTGGCGCCTTCAACCACTGCGCCACATGCGCCGAATTTAGATAATAGCCAAAATTAGATATTTATTTATATTTATTTATATTTATGAACAACTTTACGGGCAAATTTCTTTCATATGGCAATCATCTTGATTACGATGAGGTTCTTTATCAACACAACCATTAACTGAGTTGCGTGGATTCATACGACTAAGAGAAACACATAGTTCATGACAAGTAAATCTAAACATTTGTTCAACTTTAACGCTGCAAAATCAATAACCATTAAGATCCGTGGGCTCCACAGCAATCAAGATAAACAAATAGTTCATTTTAAACAAATCTTACGCTCTATTTTTAACTTGCATACAGTGCATTCGCTTCTCTCCTTCATATTCTCTTTTTCATTCGCCTTCTTCTCTTCATCATCTTTCCGTCTTCTTTCTTTCTCCCATCGATTACTAAGCGACTAGAACCACTTAAGGAATCCTAACAAATAATAAGGGCGCTTGTGGCGCAGTGGTTGGAGGCGCCACTGCGACACGTACGTGGAATCGATCTCTGCACTCATGGCCCACCAAGCCGTCCATCCCTCCGAGGTCGGCAAATTGGTACCAGACTTGTTTGCGAGGATATCAGCACTGGCTCGATACATCGGCAGGCCACCGCGAGTCATTGTAAAGGCCAGATATGCATTCAATCACCTCCAACGATACTTAATGAAGTCGAATGCATGGCGCATCCCTCAGGGATTGATCAACGCCGAGAGCTTTATCCTTTTATCCTTCAACAGTGAATACGCACGACTTAAGCGCATGGTTAGGTTAACACAGACGAACAGAACCTATGCTAGAAATTGTCATTGGTCAGTATATAATCACAGAGCGATCAACTCTCACTGATAGATAGTGGTAGTAGGGTGATTTCACCAATGCAGACTACCAGGTTAAGGAGAACACCATTAATTATTACTTATTATTATTAATTATCGTACTGATTACAAACGAGTTGGTGATTGACCTTCTCTATAAAACCCTAAATCTTGTTTGCGAGGATATCAGCACTGGCTCGATACATCGGCAGGCCACCGCGAGTCATTGTAAAGGCCAGATAATTAATTAATTTTTAATTTTTTAATTAATTAAGATAATAATTTCGAACTCTGTGGTAGTTTACCTTCCTAGGAGGGTTATCAACATGACACTGAAAAAGAAAGTGAAGTGTTCCAGAGTGATATTAGTATTGCACAGGAAAAAAAGTATTTTGGGTAAAAATTTTTATTAGGAAGATTCCATAAAAATGTAACAATAAAAAAAGGAGAAACCTGTCGGCATTGAGCAATCCCTGAGGGATACGCCCTGCATTCGACTTGATCAAGCATCGTTTGGTGGTGACTGAATGCCTTTATAATGACTCGCGGTGGACTACCAATGTATTGAACTAGTGCTGCTATTTTCCCAGACAAGTCTGGTACCAATTTATAGAAACCCGAAAAGATGGAAGGCTTTGTGGACCAGAGGCACGGCAATGAGTCCATGTGCATGTTTCAATGCGCCTCCGACCACTGCGCCACACGAGCGTAGGGAGGAAGAATCATACAAATCATAAAAGCATGAAAATTTTTTCATTCTAAAGATATTTCTAGAACAAATTTGGATGACCTCAAAGAAAAGAGCAAAGACCAGTAATAATAAATAAAGGATAGATATAAATAGACGTGATACTCACAGTCGAGAAGCTACCTATTTTTCATATTCCGTAGTGTTTTCAACAAACAGCCATAACAGCCATGTATATCAGAGACGTCATAAAGTGTTCCCAAAATTACAAGAATGCTGAGATATGAGCAAAACTCGGAACTTCGGTTTGACTTCGAACCAGCCATTACGCTTTCCAGGGACTGGCGTGCTCTCCACCACACCAACCAAGGCTCTCGCTTTGTCTTTCTCATGGTCAGTTTTTTACTCGAGCGGTGCTATCAGCAATAACCTGTAGACGGAAGCGATATGGGAAGCGAAAACCAGCATCGAACCTAGTTAAGTTAAAGCTGCAGTCGAGATCACAATGTTCAACTTTCCAACTTTTCTGATTCCTCATACTATCCACTAAAAGATAGAAAAACTTATAAAACAGATTAATAGCGAACTAACTAAAATGTGTCAAAAATCATTTATCTGAGTCATCATCTATTATGTGCATCTTGGCTCAACAACAACACGCACATGTTGCCACCACCAACACCCAAGGACATCAATCACTAGTCCGCCGTGTGTTGTTGATGGTTCTCATTCTTCATCAACGACGACGTGTGGCTCATAATTCGTAACTCGTAGAGATCGGGGCTGGCTGCTCATCGTAGACAATGACATGCTACGATATCGGCTGAAGAAAACATCCGGTTGCAACCACACACGAGCTAGTGTGGGGGCGTTTATTTGTTATCGCCGCGTTGCTGTTAGCCGAACTCTACACTCGCTCACCTGATGCAGATGGATTTCACACTAATTGATGAATGTGAGCAGGCAATTCATCCAGGTGTCGACTTGACAGACACTGGTGATGTTCTCCACAAAAAAGGGTTTCTTGAGAACCTGGTAGCTGGAGGTGATAGCTAAGTGCTTTTCCTAATCGACATGCACCAGTCCTTTCGGTAGCGATAAGCAAGCCAGTTTTATAACTACTATGCTGATTTTTAAATGGATATGCAGGTAACTTTTGCGACAACTTGAATGTATAAAGAATTGAAAATCCTACAAACATATGTGATTTATTTATTTATATGATCTTGCAAACTGATCTTCTTTAGCTGATGGGAGGTTGGTGTAGGTAAGTTATGAGTGGGTCGCAGGGTGAATTGGTTGGGTTGGGGGGAGAGAGGTAGTCGTCGGCGTCGTATAATGTTGTGTAAGTTTGTGTTCTATTTGTTTTGTTGTGGGTGAGTCCCACTTGTAACAACGCCGCTCTGAGGAAGGCGAAATCGCCTAAACGTCAGCCATCGACCAACAACACCAAACACCAACAACAACGACAACGATAACGAAGACCTATACCAACCTCGCATCAGCTAAAGAAGATCAGTTTATCAGAACATATAATTAAATATATAACCTATCTATACCAAGGTTTATAGAAAGTCGGTCTTTTGACAGATAAGATTCACCTTACCCCATCGCCCTCAAAACACGTTGTTTTTCTAAAATGCTCAAATTTGTCTGAAATTCGATTTTCAACATTATGGAAAATATGAGAGCAGAAGCTGCCAGCATCACATGTATTTGGGGTCACTACCGAGGTCCGCTGGGCAAAACCCACCAGTTCAACTGATTGGCAAGAAGAAAAAACCTGGAAAGGTTTGCACTCTGGGCTCTAGAAAATCCAAACTACAGTTTAACAGAATTCGAATGGACGACGGAACAGAATGACAAGACTTGGCCATCGTTGAAAGTGATCTTAGATTGTAATGACATCTTTTCATTTAATAAGATTCACTATGAGGCAGGATTTGTTAGTACAAAATTAAAGGGCTAATTCATTTGGGCCCAATTCGAGTCATATATGACTGATTCGTTGCCAAAAACTGCTAATTTCTGAATGATTGACTTCCCTGACTCGTAGTAAAGGAATTCTTTTCTAATGACGAGGTATGGTAAGTAGGTAAGAATGCACAAACTAGTAATCGTTCTGAAAAAGTGGTCGAGGTAAACTTAGTTTCTCTCGTTCAGGGCGGTGCTCGCCAGCATGTTGATTCTGCTCAGTTGAGAAATTTCCAACGTACATCCTAGTCTTCTTGTGTAATCTGATTTTTCTTGAGCTCAACAAAGCCTCAACACTCAGTAAACTTTTTTAATGGCAGGTTATAATGAGAAATATAACTACAACGATGCTGAGATATTTGCAAAACTCTGGACCGCAGGTGTCTATGGTGGGGAACGAACGCGTTATTGTCTTTCCCGGGGAGTAACGCGTTCACCACCACACTCAGTAAACACTTTGTTAAGTTTTAGGACCTTAAAAAAATGCTCCAGTAGTTTATCAACGTGCAGGCCCCCGGCCATCATAGGTGGAAGGTCGGGAATAGACAAGCCGCGTAAAACCAGACAAAAAAGCTAATTGTCGAGCTCAAAAAGGTTTACGGGTGACCGACAACGGAAAACTTACAATGGACAATGACGTCAGTGTTCATTTAAATTATTTCAATCTATTATTAGGCTCCTAAAAAAAGGAGTTTAAGGAGGATAACGGAAAATAACCATAGTTTGGGAGATGTTTTGTCAGTCACTGCAGCGTCAATTTCACCGACTTCCTCCGCATATACGCCATCGTCTAGTTTCGTGATTATGCATGCAAATTGTACAGAGTACATTTTAGCTAATAAGTTTAGTTTCCAGTGAGGAATAAAGGACAAAGGATAAAGCTCTCGGCGTTGATCAATCCCTGAGGGATGCGCCATGCATTCGACTTCATTATCATTGGAGGTGATTGAATGCACATCTGGCCTTTACAATGGCTCGAGGTGACCTACAGATGTATCGAACCCGTGCTGCTATCCTCTCAGACGGATCTGGTACCAATTTGCCGACCCCGGAGGGATGGAAGGCTTGGTGAGCCATGGGCGCCGGGATCGATTCCACGTGCGTGTCGGTCGCAGTGGCGCCTCCAAGCACTGTGCCACACGCACCCTTCCAGTGAGGAATACAACCCCTTAACGACTCGACGGTAAAATAAGGTGAAGTGCTTTTTTCAGAAAAAAAGTGACAAAAAATAGTGGACTTTGAATAAAAACTATGGCACGTCATTCTACATTTTAGACTTCAGTCCTTGAAGACAACAGTATCCATCAACTTATTATCGGCTGTCGAAAGTTGCTTTGTGCTTTAAAAAGAAACTATGTGAATCCACCCATATCCACTTCTACACTACTTTATGGCAATCTTATTTGCATGACATTTAGTCGATGAGGTTAACATTCTCTAGTTTTATTAAAGGATAAAGGATAAAGCTTGATCAAACCCTGAGGGATGCGCCATGCTTTCGACTTCATTAAGCAACGTTGGAGGTGATTGAATGCATACCTGGCTTTTACAATGACTCGCGGTGGCGTACCAATGTACCGAGCTAGTGCTGCTATCCTCTCAGACAAGTCTGGTACCAATTTGCCGACTCCGGAGGAATGGAAGGCTTGGTGAGCCTGGAGCGCGGAATCGATCCAATGTGTTTTGCAAGGCGCCTCCAACCACTGTGTTACATGCGCCCCTCGTTTTATTAGAATATGTAACCTATCTATACGTAGCGGTTCCTTATCCAAGTCCACACCTACTTTGTTTTCATTTCTATCGACGTCATTGTTCAAATTGAGAGAAAACAACAAATATTGTTAAAATCTTGAAGCACAACGTACAAAAATATCTTGTTGGCCTAGGAGTGGTAGGAAAGGTGTAAGTCATAAAATAATCGAAATGCTCTTGGCACAGTAATCTATAAAGAACTCGCAAAAGGTGAATAAAGAATGAAGTATGAAAAAGGAAGTCTTTTTAGAGGTCCATTCCATTCTCAGAATGAAAAGTTCAGGCTCAAGGAAATAGAAAGAAGGTATAAGATGAATCGATTTCATCTGACGAATCTTTATGATGAATTTCATGTTAGGCGTGATTTACTGAAAACAGCGGTATAAAGAAGAGTTTCCACCTTAGATGTGCCTTGTTTTTGACTCGACTTGTGGAAAGGTGATTAAATGCACACCTGGTCCATGCAATCATTTGCATTTCTCTGTCGTTCTGTCAAGTCTCTCGTACTATCTCTCCGAAAACGTCTGACACCAAGTTGTCAACTTGAAAGCGATGGAAAGCTTGGTGAACGTGGTGAGTAGGATGGAAGCAATGATCGCATCTGGGTTGTAAAGCACGTCTAACCACTGCGCTACGCACGACCTTTCATAAAACAGGTTAATTAACGGAAACAGAAACAGCAAGAGACAAAAGGAGATCTTCACACAATCGTAATACATTCGCCAAGAAAGCACACATATTACAATGCTGATTACTTAATAATAATATTAATAATTAATAATAACGATAACAGATCTAGATATCTGATACCTGATATTTGGCTTCTTGCGAACGCCTGAAATTTTCGCATCGCCGTCAGAGATAGATATGGATGTGTTCCGTCGTTGGAAGAAGTTGAGCGGAAAAGACGTGGAACGGTGTTCCGGCTCTCATGCGCCTATTTATTAAGCTAATCTTTCTTATAATTCTTAGTGTTGACATAAGCATGACGCCAATCGATCCCAGATTCGAATGCCAGCGTAGGAATAACTAATGATGGCCGTTCATATTTGATGAATCCCGCTCTCACTATGACGTAAATGGTAGCAAATTAGTTTCTATTTATGGGAAGCGGAAAAAATTCGTTTGCGTGTGATTTGTACTCAGGCAAATATCAAGGTTTAGGTCATGGGAGCCTGACACAATGCGCATAATAGTGTACTTTTAATGGATCTCATAGTACAGTATGGAAAACAGCAGGAAAGCCAGTGTAACCAAAGCAAAATGTGCCCTTAACAGAAGCTATTTGGCAGACTTTATAGCCCGATAGGTATGAGAGAGGATACGAAAAACTACTGTCAGTTTTTGAAGCCCAAGGTGCCGAAAATTAGCCGAATAAAACCTCGTGTCAGCCTAGTGATCCAAGAAAATTCCATTCTTCGTCCTCAAGACAACGTCTCCACATGGCAATCTTTTTAGTCGGTGCTCATTGTCAGATTAGAGAGCGATAGAAACCCTTCTCGAAAACGCCGGAAATCCAGCGACAATGACGGATTCATTGTCAACCAAAGATCTGTGAAGCAATTTGTCCATTCCGAAGCGCTCCCTTCACTTATCCTAAAGGGATAAATACAAACGTTTGAAGTCGATCAGTGCCCCAAGAATGCGTCATGCACTCGATTCGATCCGTAGCATAGCAGAGAGGAGTGAATGCACATTTGGCCTACACAGTGACTTACGAAGGCCTACCAATACAACAAATCAACGTTTTCATCCTCACTGAATGGTCTTGCATGAATCTGCTGACGCCAATGTGAATGAGGACTTGGATAGCCCTGGGCACGAGATCCACCCCATGATCACTCGTGTCAGGCCACCGCCAACCATGGGTTATCCACTCTTTGCATTTGATGTAGTATTGTGCGTAGATATTACATAGGAGTGATTCTGGACTACGATCAAGAAGTAGGTAAATCTGTCCGCATCAACGTTTACAAATCTCTGTCGTGATCATCTTCTTTCTCCTCACAGCGCGTCAGTATCAGTTTTTTCCTCGCAGGTGGATTCTATCCTTCAACGTTTCGAAACCATGCATCATCGTTCTCCCGTCAGGCGATTTCTGATGTGCATTGTTTACTTTTCTGCTCCATTCAGTTAAAGTAAACAAAACAATCAATGAGTCATCATATTTTAATAGCTGTTGGAAATAGGTTAGTGGGTACAAAATCTAATGATATGAATACCACAAATAAAGCCAGCTGAGAAGAAAATCATTATCAGCTCATACAAATCTATGGCAGTCATTTTGAATATTAGCAACTGTTGCCAACTATGGTGGTTACGTAAGTCTTTATAAAGCTCTGTAAAGGATAAAGCTCTCGGCGTTGATCAATTCCTGAAGGATGTGCCATGCATTCGACTTCATTAAGCATCGTTTGGAGGTGTTTGAATGAATATCTGGCTTTTACAATGACCCACGATGGCGTACCAATGTATCAAACCAGTGTTGCTATCCTTCCAAAAAAATCTGGTACCAATTTGCTGATCCCGCAATGATGGAATGCTTGGTGGGCCATGGACGCAAGGATCGATTCCACGTCTGTTGCAGGGCGCCTCCGACTACTGAGCCACACACGCTCTTTATAGGGTAGATATCTTAATTTTTTAAAATTTTTTTATTTTGTTTGACCCGTCTTCACGTCTACTGTGCGGATCATACAGCTTCTCACATTCGACCAGTTTCCTTGTCTACAAAGATTCCACTGTCCACAAACATCTTTCAACTTTACGTGTGGCCTCGGTTGCTAGTTGAGGATTTTCATTTCATCTTGAATGTCGTAAAATGCTGGTCGATCAATTGTCCCTCGGGTCCTGAGAGAGTCGTGCTAGAACGTTTCTAATTGGATGGCAGAGGGTGATTTTTCTCAGACAAGTCCAGTACCAATTTCCAGACCACACAGGAATGAGAGGTTTTCTGCACTTGAGCTACATAGATTGCTACGTATAACCATAATGTTTCTGAGATATTTGCAAAACTCAGGACCGCAGGTGTCTGAGGTGGGGAACGAACGCACTATTGCCCTTTCCCGGAGCTAACGCGTTCATCACCACACAATGCGGGTCCTTCGTTTCGCCTGTCTCTCACGCTTGTCCTTTCGGTCAGTGCCATCAGCAATCATCCTTCAACGGGATTGATCTAAGAAGCTCAAATCGGCAACGGGCCCAATTAAACTGACGCTGTAATCGAAAACACAAAAATTTTAATAGGCAGCAAATAAAAAGTTAACATTGCAACAAATCATAATTATTATGGTCGAGCTACTTTTCAAAAATAGCTTTTCTTTGATTTGATTGACTTTCACTCACTTGTTTATTTATTTGTTTCCTTATTTATTCATTTTATACGCCACCACACGACGTATTGTGTAGATCCCTGTACTTCTCTCTTTCGGTTCGTTTCCGTGCATCCATCCGACCGCAAGGGTTTTTGGATTTTGCAAGTGGCTTCGGCTGCTTCTTGAGAGCCTCTACTTTTTGAGAGCTTCTAGTTTTCTTCATAAGTGTCCATTTAAGTTAATTCTTCTTGAAATTCTAGATAGCGATGCTGTGGCGTTGACACATTTTACGTCACAGGCAATCACCAGCCTTTACGGATTTGAAGGAGCGAGCCGCACACAAATAAGTCTAGTGGCAATTTTACGACCCCGGAGAGATGGTAGTCTAAACAGCGCCATGCTCGGAATGAGCGGCATCGCTTCTATTTCCACTGTGATTTAAATTTGATTGTGACTAATTACCATAATAAATACCAAATCAGGCAAAGCACTGAACAAGACGAAAGCGACGGGTTATTTCGAAGAGCTTATAAATGGAGAGCACGCATGAAGACACATAAAATCGTCCGATGAAGAAGGAAATGATGGCAATGACTGAGCGTCGGCACTTTTCGAATGGACGGTACGTGCTACGCAAAATCTGCTCCTGCATGTCCACGCCTGATATCGCAAAGAACGCAAGGGATCGAGAAGGCATCTCGCAATGGACGAATTGCTCCGAGGATCTTTGATCGAAAACGAATGCGACACCCAATGTTAGATTGCAGGCATTAGCGAGGAGAGTTCCTGTTACTCGCCAAATTGTTAGTGGATAACGAGTGAAAAAGGACGGAAGCTTCTTGAGAAATCCCTTCAGAAACTTATTGTTTCTGTATAAGTGGTGTTCCTAAATCTACCGTAATCAAATAATGTGAATAATATTCTCATCAATATAGGCATTCTACTAGCCGTGATATTGTGTTTAATACGATGACAACGGTGTGTGAGTCGAATATGCTTCATAAGTCCATATGAGCTGAATTTTGAGCTCCTATTTATATTTTCCTTAGGTGATAAAATTCTCTTCAATTAGTTAGCAAAAATCGATTAAGAGGGAAGGGCTATTGTTGGTCAATTTCGAGTCATACGTGCATCTTTAGGAAGAGAGATTTTCATGAGTAGCTCTACTCATTGGAATTTCACTTTTAGAAGTTTTTATGATGAGTATGAAAAGAGAAGTTACAATTTAAAGGCAGAGTGTGATTGAAGAAAGAAATATTTGAAAGAAAATAGAAAGATGAAGTCGGGTTTGAATACGCAATGAGATAACCACCTCAGAGGAACCATAGCAGACTCTATGATGGAGGAGGTGTTGCAGATCCCGATGTTGGCTGCCGTGCTAGCAAACCAGGTGGAGCTTCCTCGCACATCAGACGTCCATCTGTCGTTTGCAGTTGGTCTCATCTACATGCGACAACGAACATGACGTTGGCTGTTCTATTTGCTGTTTACCACACATTCAAATTACGCGATTCACATATGTACTACATCGTCGTGATGAATTCTATAAGAATAACAACGACGAAGAGAGAAGCAGAGGGAACACACTCAGTGCTACAACAATAGAGTATAGAACAATTCAGCAACAGAATGAACTCTACCCCATACCAGTTTATTAGCACATATGTATCTACATGTGACTACAAAGGGCGTGTGTGGTGCAGTGGTTGGAGGCGCCACTGCGACACGCACGTGGAATCGACTTTTGCGCCCATGGCTCACCAAGCCTTCCATCCCTCCGGGGTCGGCAAATTGGTACCAGACTTGTCTGGGAGGATAGCAGCACTGGCTCGACACATTGGTAGGCCACCGCGAGTCATTGTAAAGGCCAGATATGCATTCAGTCGCCTCCAACGATACTTAATGAAGTCGAATGCATGGCGCATCCCTCAGGGATTGATCAACGCCGAGAGTTTTAGAGCTTTATGTGACTACATCTATTCTTAACCGTTTTATTTACTGCCTATTCTTTTTCATGGCAAAGTCTGCTGCGAAATATAACTTAAATGATGCTGAGATATTAGCAAAACTCTGGATCGCAGTTGTGTGCGGTTTGGAACGGATGCGCCATTGTCTTTTCCGAGGAGTAACGTGGTCACCACTACACCATGCAGGTCCTTCGTTTCACTTATCTGTCAGCTAGTTCTATCGATCTTCTACATCTGTTTTTTTTTATTTCTGTACCGATAGAATATGCATTGAAATAAATGCATGTATTCGTTGAAAGCTGAACGAGAACCTATGGAAATATGAGATTGGCTCGCTAAAGCTATAGACGTTGTAAGGTATGGACTTCTGCATAAGAAAGGTAAGAAAAACGATCTTCCAGCTCCACTTTTTGAAGACATAATTATAATGGTAAGTGAACTGATTTTGAAAAACACTAATGATGTATGGAACATCGTCATCTGTACAAGATCCCGTAGCTGATATGTCTTCGCAATAACGCAAGAGACCGATTTCCTATAAGCTTCGGCATGAATATCTAATATGAGCACCTGGTGTCCCTCGCAGTGTGAGAAATATGGCTTGAATAGTTAGTTGTTGTCAGAGATGTGATTGAAAACGAATGTCGTAGAGAGGACTGACGACGTTCCTTAAATTCATAGTATTAAGGGCGGAGTTTAGTGAGAGTGAGTGAGAGTACTTTAAGAACTAGTTTAAAGAGGAGGTGATGCGGTTTTACCTAGACACCACAAATTGATAAGACTGATTAAAAGCTAAATATGATAGTTGCGAATGCTCACATCAGATAAGCGGAAAACCAGAAGCTGTCAAAGAAGGTTTATCAAACCATCATTTTACTGAGAACTTTGCCCGTTGAAAATAACTAAGCAATGGAAGACAAGTGCTTAAGTAGATAGAGAATATTCAATGCTTGTAGAGAGTGTTTTCTATAATGGAATTTTTTCGAGGTCAGGGTAGTGATGCCATCTTATTTTATTGTGTTTACGGTCTGATATCCGTGGTGTAGCTTGCTCAGCTCTGAATAGTGGGGGTGGGTATGCTCACGTGTATCTTGCCAGTCTCTTCTGGATTAGACGAGCAGCTTATTTATTGGAGGTGACTCCTAACCGCCTTCCATATGTTTCTCTGTCATTTGATTGCAGGCTTTTGGCCGAAGTGACTCGGAGCAAACAATCCGCGTAAACAAGAAGACGCGCACGTACACGTGTATACGTCTTCGTAAAAGGCATACACGTTGATGGAAAATTCCTACCAAGTTTTCGTCCCGCAAACGACGTCGTTACCTACTCAAGAAATACCAGCGAAACAGAGACGGTGATCAATATGCTTAATGAAGAGGGAAAAAATGCTGTACTGCCCGTAAATGGAGCGAAGACCCACTTCATGAAGTTTCCTGGTGTGAAGCAAACAAATCGAACTGCGTGATTTTCTGGTTGCAGAAACCACTTCATACGCATACCTTAGCCGTTTAATGAACATGGAGAAAAGCATGAAGGAGGAATTAGATAGAACAAGGAGAGCGACAGCTATATTCGGGCCAGTCTAAGAAACCACCGATCAACGAATAGACCAGAAACTCTGCGCTCACTTTTTCAATTAAACGTTTTTTCCAGCGTTCCGTTATGCAATAAAAACGTGGGCTACTACTTCAACCAGGTCAAGACTACGTACACTACTCACACTGCGCTTTAACGATGACCGTTGAAATCTAAGTGGTACTCGCAAAGTCCTGTCGGGATGTGCGGCCCAGATTTCCGGAGCCTACCCTATTTTCGGGATCCAGAAGAATATACATCGATAGAGAAGCACAGCTAGGTCGATCGCATAATAACAAAAAGAGACGACAGATGAAGAAAATACAGTGGATTTAACTTCGGGAGCACACAAGCGTCCCCTTGGATGATCACCCAAGAAATGGGCGGATGTGATCGTGGCTAATGTCAACAACATCTGCACTTGCAGATGGCAAGGAATTCAGGTTTATGGAATGGGCTTAGTGGACGTCATAATATTCTATGCAAATCACCACCATGGACCACAATTTTCCTGTAGAGAAACGAATGAAAATCATGCAGGGGTCCGCACGGCCAGTGAAGGGCCAACCGAGTATCTAGGTAAACAAGCATGAAAGAGCGGGTAGCGTAGTGGTGGTGGCCCTGTTCACTACATGGTCAGACCAACGCTATCAAGGCACTGGTTCAGCGGTGTCCCGAGCGAACCAAGCGTCTTATTCCACCGGGTCGGGAAACTAGTCTGGGACAAGCTGACCTCTTTCAGCCTGCATAGAAACGTCCGAACGCGGCTATCCCAGAATTCCAGAAAGCAGCAAATGGACCAGTATTCAGTGATCACCGTAAAAAAGACAAAAAAAATCTTTAAGCAGCAACCAGAGCAATATGCGAAAAGGTCGTAGACTTTTGTCGATGGTAGATGCAAGGAAACGAGTGTAGCGCAGCATGTGGTTGGGTACCAGCAAGTGTGATACGTGTAGCATCGGTTTAAAACATCTGGTCACGTCTACAAAATGTTCTTTACACCTCATTACACATTGTATCTAATAATAATAATAATAATAATAATAATAATAATAATAATAATGGTAATAGTAATAATAATAGTAATGGTAAATAATGGTGATGACATGTCAATAAGTGCTATATGAACAATTTTGATGCATTCGGAAACATCCTGTTGGACGGATGCTCCACTTGTTCAGTAGCGCCATCGCAGAAGAAGACAGCCAAAAAGGGAAGGTATAAAAAAGTGGGATATAGAATTCCAGAACTCGTCATAAAATAGGCAATTTTGTATCCCAAATTTTGATTTTGTGAAATGAACCTAAAGTTTTCTATGAGTGGAGTTGTTGCATTAAGTGTTGGAAGGCAAATTTTTTGGTGACTGTCTACAAAATGTGGGAAGTTTCTCAAACTCATGTTCGGGCTCATGTCAGGCAGTTGTAGCTGAAAACCAAATGCTTGATGTGCAGAGGAATCATTAGAGAGTTGGCATATTAGCGTTACCAGTCATATCATCTTCATATTTCTTCATAGATAACTTTGTTGTTGACTTTTTGTTACAAGAGGTTTGATTGGACATATTGACACTTGACGCTTGAACGGCACGTCCTCAATGGGTTGTGCGCGCACCCGCATAATCACCGCTTATTGGAGATTTGCTGGTTGAGCCACTATGGTTTCGTGGATTTCTGAGGTCAGCCTGGTCAAAGTCTGCCCCAAGTCTTCACCACTACGGGCAGTCGCAGCCCTTGTGGATCAGAGAGAGATTTGCCACCAAGCGACTTTGATACCGGGACGGTGTCGGATCTTGGTATTGTTTTACTCTCAGCTAGGCTTCTTGATGAAAACGTCGGACTCCTTTTCAGCTCGGGAGATCCTACAGGTGGGACGATTCCCCGCTGTACAACGCTGTCCGACACCCAGGAACACCTCCCAACCACAATGAAGCGGTAAACCGTTGGGAGGATTGAGCATATTCATGCGAAGAAAATAATGCAGAGAGATAATGCCATGTGTAGAAAATTCCGGATGACCATTTAATGTCATAAGTCTTCCATACAGGGTCCCATAAAGGTCTTTCATCAAGTCGTAACATATTTGACGAATGCAAAAATTATTTTTCCAATTCTTATCTTTACCTGGGTACTTAAATGGTCCTTGTCCAGTCACAAGAAATTGTGTGGGACCAGGTAAAATTTTCATTTGATTGCGGTAACCCGTTGATTTACCAGCATTGCATTCTCCGTGTTAGAGCTTCTCCAGGTCACTATCACTTACCTGTCGGTCAATACGTCGTTATGAAGGTGGCAGTGATTTCTGGCACTGGTTTACGCTCAGACAGGCCTTCAGATGGAAATGTCGGGATCCTACGCTGCTGATCGAATTCCCGCTCTACTCCGCAGTTTGATACCGAAAATCATACCACCTGCGAACTTTTATTAATATTAATCACCTTATGAGTGTCGCAGTGGCGCCTCCAACCACTGCGCCACACTCCTATTGCCCACCAAGCCTTCCATCCCTCCGGTGTCGGCAAATTGGTACCAATCTCTTCTGGAAGGATAGCAGCACTGGCTCGATACACCGGCAGGCCACCGCGAGTCATTGTAAAGGCCAGATATGCATTCAATCACCTCCAACGATACTTAATGAAGTCGAATGCATGGCGCATCCCTCAGGGATTGATCAACGCCGAGAGCTTTATCCTTTACCCTTTTAATCACCTTAGAATCAAAAGTTCTGAATAGTTATTTGCTTAGACGAACCTGCTGATTTCACGAATCATTGTCAGCACAGTAATCACCGTATGAGCAGAGTTGATACCAATAGCCACCAGTGGAAAATTTCCTATCTTCACCTAATATGTTAGTGAAAAACAGTGTCCTGTTTTGTGCACCAATCTAATTCGTACATGGGTTCAGAAGGATATATGATATACCAGGTCACTTCAGTTAAATTTAATCTATCTACTGTCTCAGAATGAAAAGAAGAATAATTCTTTCTACTTCTCTTTAGGATCAAGCAGAGGTTTCGGCGGATTTCGCTTTCCTCAGAGCCTTGAAGGGTCACGTTGCTGCATTCTACTCGGCCAAGCACCTCCATAGCCAAGCATAGAGAATGCTGAACCAAAATTTTAACCACATTGAACGCAGAGTCTTTGCACACTCATCGCTTTCTATGAGTCTTCCACTAAGTAGGAATCCACTCAATATCACTTATGAAAGAAGAATGGTATGATAACACCCACTTAATATCCGTTCACCTGATGAGGATGGATTGAACGCACACCCAGATGAAGAAAATCAGACGATCTACGATATGCACTTATTCAATAGAATTTGTTGACTGAATCTTTAACATAAGAATAAAGAAAGCAATCAAAACTAAGTAAAATATAGAAAACTTCATAACAGAAGAGTGGAATAAGAACAGGATCTGGCTTTCGTTGATCCTCGAAACAAACTTCAGAGAAAGGTGTTGATGATAAATTCCCAAACAGCCTAAGTTTACCCGACTAGGATTGGACAAGTGGGCGATGAACTCGCTTAGAATAATTCATATGCGACTCTCCGGAATACAGCTATGTCAACGGTCGTTTAATATTCTTGTTTATTCCCTTTTCAGTTTCAACTACACCTAAGTTTCCAGCTAATTCCAGTTCATACCTGACTTTGTATACCTTCAATGTCTACTCAATATTGCTTTCAGGCCTCTATCAGCCTTCACTGTGGCACGAAACATGGTTATGTATCTCCTTGGTGAACTACTATCATCAAAAAAACTGTTCAGTGTCATGTAGTCTGACCGACGGCCATTATATTCCTTCGAGATTCTAGTGGCCATTCCCATGTGGGTACTGAGAGAGAGCAAGGCTTTGGGTCAGTTGGTGCTGGCATCTGCATCGAAACCTTTTTCCATGTTTTTTGTCATAAGATTTTGTTGTGATACAGACCTATTTATTTGTATGATCTTATACACTGATCTTCTTTAGCTGGTGCGAGGCTGGTATATGCCCTCGTTGTCGTTGTTGTTGTTACTGGTGTAGTCGGTCGATGGCTGACGCTTCGGCGATTTCGCCTTCCTCAGGGCCTGGACGTATTTTATATTACAATACTTTAATTATTCGGTGGAAAAAAGGCTAAAGTATCAATGGAGATCAAAATTTTTAAGCAGATGGTGGTTTAGGATGCTACGGTCAAATGTAGGTCTACACTATAAAGGATAAAGGATAAAGGATAAAGCTCTCGGCGTTGATCAATCCCTGAGGGATGCGCCATGAATTCGACTTCATTAAGTACAGTTGGAGGTGATTGAATGCATATCTGGCCTTTACAAAGACTCGCGGTGGCCTGCCGATGTATCGAGCCAGTGCTGCTATCCTCCCAGACAAGTCTGGTACCAAGTTGCCGACCCCGGAGGGATCGAAGGCTTGGTGGGCCCTGGGCGCAGGAATCGATTAGACTAGGTTGTCAGCACAGTAATCACCGTATGAGCAGAGTTGATACCAATAGCCACCAGTGGAAAATTTCCTATCTTCACCTAATATGTTAGTGAAAAACAGTGTCCTGTTTTGTGCACCAATCTAATTCGTACATGGGTTCAGAAGGATATATGATATACCAGGTCACTTCAGTTAAATTTAATCTATCTACTGTCTCAGAATGAAAAGAAGAATAATTCTTTCTACTTCTCTTTAGGATCAAGCAGAGGTTTCGGCGGATTTCGCTTTCCTCAGAGCCTTGAAGGGTCACGTTGCTGCATTCTACTCGGCCAAGCACCTCCATAGCCAAGCATAGAGAATGCTGAACCAAAATTTTAACCACATTGAACGCAGAGTCTTTGCACACTCATCGCTTTCTATGAGTCTTCCACTAAGTAGGAATCCACTCAATATCACTTATGAAAGAAGAATGGTATGATAACACCCACTTAATATCCGTTCACCTGATGAGGATGGATTGAACGCACACCCAGATGAAGAAAATCAGACGATCTACGATATGCACTTATTCAATAGAATTTGTTGACTGAATCTTTAACATAAGAATAAAGAAAGCAATCAAAACTAAGTAAAATATAGAAAACTTCATAACAGAAGAGTGGAATAAGAACAGGATCTGGCTTTCGTTGATCCTCGAAACAAACTTCAGAGAAAGGTGTTGATGATAAATTCCCAAACAGCCTAAGTTTACCCGACTAGGATTGGACAAGTGGGCGATGAACTCGCTTAGAATAATTCATATGCGACTCTCCGGAATACAGCTATGTCAACGGTCGTTTAATATTCTTGTTTATTCCCTTTTCAGTTTCAACTACACCTAAGTTTCCAGCTAATTCCAGTTCATACCTGACTTTGTATACCTTCAATGTCTACTCAATATTGCTTTCAGGCCTCTATCAGCCTTCACTGTGGCACGAAACATGGTTATGTATCTCCTTGGTGAACTACTATCATCAAAAAAACTGTTCAGTGTCATGTAGTCTGACCGACGGCCATTATATTCCTTCGAGATTCTAGTGGCCATTCCCATGTGGGTACTGAGAGAGAGCAAGGCTTTGGGTCAGTTGGTGCTGGCATCTGCATCGAAACCTTTTTCCATGTTTTTTGTCATAAGATTTTGTTGTGATACAGACCTATTTATTTGTATGATCTTATACACTGATCTTCTTTAGCTGGTGCGAGGCTGGTATATGCCCTCGTTGTCGTTGTTGTTGTTACTGGTGTAGTCGGTCGATGGCTGACGCTTCGGCGATTTCGCCTTCCTCAGGGCCTGGACGTATTTTATATTATAATACTTTAATTATTCGGTGGAAAAAAGGCTAAAGTATCAATGGAGATCAAAATTTTTAAGCAGATGGTGGTTTAGGATGCTACGGTCAAATGTAGGTCTACACTATAAAGGATAAAGGATAAAGGATAAAGCTCTCGGCGTTGATCAATCCCTGAGGGATGCGCCATGAATTCGACTTCATTAAGTACAGTTGGAGGTGATTGAATGCATATCTGGCCTTTACAAAGACTCGCGGTGGCCTGCCGATGTATCGAGCCAGTGCTGCTATCCTCCCAGACAAGTCTGGTACCAAGTTGCCGACCCCGGAGGGATCGAAGGCTTGGTGGGCCCTGGGCGCAGGAATCGATTAGACTAGGTCTACACTATATTGAACAGAAAGGCTACTCACCGTGATGTTACGAGTGGAACTGGCCCACGAGTTGTTCACGTGGGGTCACGAGCAAGACACACCCCGGGGTCAAAATATCATTTTGAAATAGGGCGCCAGGTCACGTGTGATAGTGAGGCATTCGTCTTTCCGGTTTATCTTCAAATTTTTGATAGAATTTGGAAAATGCATAAATAAATATATCAACTATCTATGCCAAGGTTTATAGAAAGTCTGTCTTTTGTGAGACAGACATATGCATTTTTACTGTTTCAGTCCATATAGCATGATAACATGATAGGTGCCTTCATAAAAACGATAAGGAAAATGAACAGAAGTAGGTACTATTGTCAGTTTTTCCACTCCCGGTGAGGTATGATCGTTTCTTTTATACTTCCGAATCACCCGTATAACTGTATCAGTTGTAATATCCCTGGTTTACTGAATGGTTTATGTAGCCACCAATTAAGTCATTACCTATACCCATAGGATGTTAGGGCTTCTCAGTGCGCTCAGCGTTTCTGCGAAATAGGAAGAGCATCATATTTCTACTGTTGTTCCTTATCCTTCGTGGTTATCGGTGGAAGGATGCTCGCATGATCTTCGCTACTTGTGATAGTAAGGAGCTTGGCGACGGACATGTTTTCCTTTCTATGAAAGCGAAGAGAAGTCGCCTTTTCTGTACTCTCCAGGAATTTGAACAAAAGATTTCGGCGAGATATCATTCATGGAAGCGGCAAGTCAATCGTGTTTGACGAAGATGAAAATCCCAAATTCTCCATGCAAATGCGTCTATAGGCAACCCTTTGGCGACTTTTCACAAGTGCGCAGTTGGTATGGTATCATATTGGTATCACATGATGATATCACTCATCTAGGACGCGTTAACTATCAGGACTCAGATCGCTTCCGTTGGGGTTCCAGGACGTGTTCTCATCGTGATTTCGCAGATGGAAATTGAAGTCGTTATTAAGGATGTCCATTTTTGTTCCCTAAGCACCTTTGCAGGTGACTCTTCAGCCACTATATTGGCTCAACACTAGGATTTTCATCAGCAAGAACCCTTTTGAAGGTTAGATCAGGAATCTGTACTACGCTAAGCTTGACCGCAGCATGGAAAATTCTCATGAATTTGATGCTAGAATTGCAATGTTCTAACTTTTATTTACTGTCTATTCTTTTTTCATAGGAGGATACTGAGTGAAAAACAACCACAAGTATGCTGAGATATGAACAAGGCTCAGAACCCCAGGTGCACTTCACTTCGAACCGGTGGCAACCCTTTTCGCGGGCTCACGTGTTATCCGCTGCACCTATCGATGCTTTTGCTTTGCATTTTCCGCAACCATTACTCTAACTGTGACAACAGAAATCACCCATCAACGGGGGTGATCTGAGGAGAATAAGTCGCATTGAACCCAATTATGCTGAAACTGCTGCCGAAATCACAATGTCTTAATTTTTTTTACTCGCTATTCACTTCTGGGCTCGCGTAGAGTAGTGGTCGGAGGCGTACTGCAATACACGTGGGATCGATTTCTGCGTCTGTGACCCACCAAGCCTTCCATCCCTCCGGAGTAGGCAAATTGGTACCAGACTCGTCTGGGAGGATAGCAACACTGGCTCGATACATCGGCAGGCCACCGCGAGTCATTGTAAAGGCCAGATATGCATTCAATCACCTCCAACGATACTTAATGAAGTCGAATTCATGCCGTACCCCTAAGGGATTGATCAACGCCGAAAGCTTTATCCTTTATCCTTCATAGTTATTTACTTCCAGCAAAAGGGCATTGTGTGAAAAGTTTTGTGAAAACAAAATCGATTAAGAGAAAGGCAAAGCAAGGACATTGGATAGTGTAGTGAATAACACGTGAGCCATCAGAAAAGGTAGTCAAAGGTTCGGAGTCCACCTAAGGTCCCAAGCTTCGCTCATATCTCGACATTCTTGTGGTTAAGTTTGGTGTTGATTTGTTATTTTAAATATCCCAGTTGTACTGACAAACCATTTGAACTTACTTACACAAAAAGTAATTTTTGTCTCATTAATTTACCTGTCAGACAATACAAGAGAAAGTGTAGGTATTGGTAGAATCGACACGGCGACCGATAGGCACTAGTTACTTGAATCGTACCAAAACTTTTCTGATCCACCCCAAAAAGTATTAAAATAGTTGTTTTTTTTGAATATTTTTCTTGATGTCTTGTAACCCTATCCTTCTTTGGGGACATTTAGTGCTTGGAAGACCAATTTCGGTTTAACATGAGGTCCTTGGGACCGCACTCTATGGCTCATGCATTATTTTTATTGTGATGCGTGTTACCTTACACGCCATCGTACTCCGGGCCACCATAATGTCTTGTTTTTTTTAGGCTAAATGCCCACCTCTTCATCGTCCACTGTCGCTAATCCACGCTATGAAAGTGAGTTTTATTTAAAAGAAGTGCTTGTGTATAAGAGAAGCACTTCTTGCTTTACATGTTGTTCATTGAAGATTTTGATCCATGAAAAGTGGATTGTGCATGTGTTGATGACGTCATTTATAACATAAAATTTCAGCTAAACGTAACCCAAAACAATATTCTTTCTCGTTGTTCAGACATGGTGAGATCTGTTTTGTTTTCGGCAGAGCTCAAATAAATGAAGATAATTACAACGATGCTGAGATATTTGCAAAACTCTGGACCGCAGGTGTCTATGGTGGGAAACGAACGTGCTATTCTGGTCCCTCGTTTCCCCTGTCTCTCAGCTAGTTCTATCTATCTGTCATCAGCAATCACCCGTCAGCGGGATTAATCTGGGGAGCGCAAATCGGCAATGAACCCAATTAAGCCTAGGCCTTTGTTATAATGGCGATGTTAACCGTTTTTTATTTACTACCTACTATTTTTAATGGCAGATTATAATGCGAAATATGGAAAACGAAGGACCCGCATGGTGTGGTGGTGAACGCATTACTCCCCGAAACGGACAATAGCGCGTTCGTTCCCCACCATAGACACCTGCGGTCCAGAGTTTTGCAAATATCTCAGTATCGTTGTAGCTATATTTTGCATTACAACCAGGCATTAAAAATAGTAGCCAATAAATAAAAAACGGTTAACATTTTAAATGAAGACACAAACGGTAACGATCGTAGTATTCAACTATGGAAAATATGGATATTTATTAGTTTTGTGCAAAGTATATAGTTATTTCTTAAACACCAGCACTCTTGCTAATGAAGAAGGTGATAGACAATCTTTGAACCAAAAACCAATGAATCTGATTAAAAATCGATCGACAACCGATTGGAACGAAATCAGTGGAGTCAGACGGTAGCTGGGTGTTTCGCCTATTGTTGCATTGCATAGTTTTAGGTAGGTGATGCTTAAGCAAAATGCTACAGTATCTTTATAAAAAGCAAAGGATGAGGCTCTCAGCATTGATCAATCTCTTTAGGGTTTGCACTGTGTCCATTCGACTTCGTTAACTATCGTTGGAGGCGACTTAATGCATATCTAGACTTTACAATGGCTCGCGATGGCCCACCGATATATCGAGCCAGTGCTGCTATCCTCTCAGACAAGTCTGGAACCAATTTGCCGATCTTGGAGGGTCGGAGGGATTGGTGAACTATAGGCGCCGAGATCGATTCCACGCGTGTGACGCAGTGGCGCCTCCAACCACTGCGCCAAACGAGCCCTCAATGTCACGTCTATTTATGTCGAGGATTATCTACAAGCATTATGAAGCCCCACAGATTTTCCAAACACCTTTTTTGCTTTCTTTTCGCTGAAATTTTCGCAACAAAATAAAAACAGATCCATTGAAATATTTGGAAAGCGGAAGATAGGAAAGAGTTGAATAGTATTGCCATTACCTACCCATGTGTTCACTAAGTCCACTCCAAATATTGTTCATCGGCTCTTCAGTGGCATCCGAGTGAGCTCGCTTCATTGAAATCGCAATTTACAGGATTTGCTCAAGGATAGTTGGGCTGACATCCTAGCAGCAAGTCGAGATGTGTAAATAGAGTTAAATTCTCGATGGAGTGCATTATCATCGTCAACTTCAGCCGGTACACCTGTGTTCATATTTTGCCTTGGCATGGCTATTCCGAATAGTTCAGTTAGAACTTGACCGTCTTTGAGGGTGAATTCCCATCAGATTTCCAACATCAGTGCTCCTGGTGTTATCGCGTCAGTTGCCAGGAGTAGTAGCTCAGATAAAGTTTATTGTTAACTGGAACTTTTGATTATTCAATAGATTGGAAGCTGGATCTAATAGGATTTTATGGATGTTTTCGGCTTGGGAATACTCTACAGAAAGACATTTCCTCGGTGTTCATATGTTTTATGTGAGAAAGCACTTCTACTCTGATCTCCATTTAAATCTATTGAATCTCAACGTTGCGCACACATTTTGCCCAATCACACTGAACACTTTATTGCTTTATTATTCTATTACTAAATATGGTTTAGCGCAGTGGTTATTGGTGCCAAGTATGGTCATTGGTTGGATCCTTCGTCCCAGAAAATCAAGCCTTTTTTACTTACGGTGTCGATGAATGAATTGGTACTAAACCTGTTCAGAAGGGTGAAAACACTGATTAGCATGTGGATAGGACACACATGTCATTGGGCTGGTCTGATATGTATTCAATAAGGAACGCTTCTTCCTTTATCCTCTAAATATGATTTGTAGGTTGAACATTTGCTTACACGCTACCAAAAACCAATATACCACGTGGGTTTCAGGATGTTGTGTACCGACAACGTCTGTTCTATGGATGATGGTTGTATTGTTCATATTCGCTGTGTTTACATGTATTTTTTGTTGTCTCATTATGACCATTGTACGTTGGGTAGGTGATTTCATTCCTTCTATCACTTGTCAAAAAAGCTAGCCTAGGAAAGGATAAAAAAATGGATAAAGCTTTCGGCGTTGATCAATCTTTGAGGGATGCGCCATGCATTCGACTTCACTAAGTATCGTTGGGCGCGATTGAATGCATATCTGGCCTTTACAATGACTCGCGGTGGCCTGCCGATCTGTCGAGTCAGTGCTGCTAACCTCCGAGACAAGTCTGGTACCAATTTGCCTACCGCGGAGGGATGGAAGGCTTGATGGGCCATGGGTGCAGGGATCGATTCCAAGAGCGTGTCGCAGCGCGCGGCGCCTCCAACCACTGCGCCACACGCGCCCTATAGGAAAGGATGAGTTACAAAATCTTATCTGGCGCGCATCTCTTCATGTATGAAGGACACGACGTTAGCATATTTATCTGTGGTATGGGCATTTGGTACATGAAATGCCAATTTTATTAAGACGGCGGCCCACAAGATACCTCAAAATCGGATTTGTCTGAGCGTAACAGAAAATCCCAAACCCAAACCAATAACTGTGCCACACAGTTCGAACCTACAAATTTCGGCGATGGTAGACACGTCTTCTTCAGTCGCTGTTCATACAACTTTATACTGTGACGACGGTAGTTCGATGTTGTTGTTTAAGATCTACCAGCGAAGAATCCGAAAGAAAACGGATTCGTTGCGATCAAAATATCGACGCGAAGATGAACAGCGACGAGAGATGGAGAACCGAATGAAAGAGATCGCTAATAGGCGTATGTTTCTGTATTATTGAGTAAATTCTTAGATATACTGTATGGCAAGATGCCATATATTCATTCCAGTTTAATCAACTAAAACTTTGAAAGCACTCTAAAACTCAGTTCCTTAAACACTATCTAACTCTCCTATCTGCTATCCTAACCTCGTACCATCTTTCTGTTTAACGAGCCTTTCTGATTCCGTCTTTGATGTCATAGACCTTTTTGTGGGTATTCTCAATTTAGGCTATTTAACTATTTCATAGAATCCAGTTAGAATGCTAATTTTATTTTTATTTTATTTCTATTTTTTTTATTTTTTTTATTTCACACCTTGCAGTATTGACCCTATTTAAGTAGGGGAAAGGAGGTTCCAAGTAGGCATAGTTTGTCAAAGATTATGAACATGGTTAGGAGGCCATGTCAGCTGTCGTGAAAGCGGGGAACAACTCTTTGATAATCCCTTGAAACGACGGTCGAATACTCCTTTAATTTACCGTAGAAATACGAGTTCCTGCCTTTAATTCCGGTTATAAAATGTGGATGGCCTTTACGGTCATTCACAAAATTACCTACCACTGTGCCAGCTGATTCATTGAATTGAGTCACTTAAGCAAAACCAAGAAATTTCAACCGTAGTTAGATCTACTTTCATCATCAATACATGACCGTCCCTCGTCTGAGCTGCCCCCTTACTATTTATGGAAACAGGCCCAACGCTTCATCTAAAGCACCTTGTCATAGAAAGAAGTGGATGAACCTGAACTGATTTCTTGAAAAGCATATTTCGCTCATTTTGGCGAGCAATTCATCTTGAGAATTATTAGACAAGGTGGGATCAAATATGCGTTCTTACCTGATGTAACACTTTAGCGATACACACCTCTGCTCGACAATACGATGAAGGTGAATTGAAGGGCGAACTGATGAGATCACAACGATTGGTGAGTCCATTTCGACGTCATTGATGTAACTCTTTTAGAAGTTTACTTACTTACAAGAACAAACAGTTCAAAACATGAAACGCGATCGCATAACCGTCAATGAATTTTCAGACAGTTCCACCACTTCCAGAATACGAAAATCCACTTCAAAAAGTGAGACAATTGCCAGAGAAGCCCACTCCTCCTCCTAAGCCTGCTGTACAGGATGTCAGGTAAGAAAAGTCCTTTCTATGTTCAGGTGTAACGCATGGGTTAGAGGTGTCCTGCAATACACGCACGACCGGTGGTTCGATTCGATGCCTTGGCTAACCGAGTCACTCAGGGGTTGGCAAATTGGTGCCAGAATTGCCTGAGAAGATAAAACCACTGGCGTGATGAAGTGATACGCCTTTGAAAGTCATTGTAAAGAAGGAGTATGCATTCAATTTTTTCTACGATGTGTAACGGACGCCAATATAGCTTGCATCGCTAAGGAATTAATCAACATAAAGCGCTTTGTCTTTTATTCTCTCACCTAATTGCCAGGATTCTAACCCACACAAACGGCGTTTGTCTTGGTCGTGTCTTATACTAGATTTTTCGTCCGAACATAGATTTTGAAATGCTCACAACCAAAACAAGTACGTCGACCTTACCAGTGTCGTTAAAGAATCTGGTGATGGTGAGAGAGTGACTCTGGAAGCAGAAAAAATAATAAATAAAAGTACCGTATCGTGTTCTTCTCTTTTTACCACAGTGTTTGTTGCCACTGTTCTTAATCTTTGAAGGTTACCATTAGTTTACTTCAACGTTGGCCAATATTTCTTCGAACGACATGCGAAACGAAGAACCCACATTGTGTGGTGGTTAGTGCGCTAACCAGCGGAAAGGGTAATAACGTGTTCGTTCCCCACCACAGACACCTGCGGTCCTGGGTTTTGCAAATGTCTTTCATTGTGGTAATTTACAAAATTGTTATGTACAGTTCAGCATTTCATTTTCTACAAAAACAAGTACAACGAGTAGTTATCAATTCAGTGTTTTTTTTTCTCTTAGACAATTTTGCTATACGTTTCCGCACTCCAAAGCAATGGGAGGAACCACCGGGTAAGAACGAGGTCGACAATGGAGTATTGCAGGTGACTTCTACCCACTGTGCTACTCATGCTCCGCTTCTGTATTGGTTTAGACGCGAGTCTTTGGTTGAAATGAACTATATTTGATACTGATACTTTAATGATCACAATGTGAATCGTCTTCAGCAAACAGCAAAATTCGTTCAATTTTCAGTCCATCAAAATTCCCTATATTCACTGGAGATACGCCGTTGCAATCAAGCAGTCTCAAATGTGAAATGGCAGCTCCAGTTGTCAACGACAAGACCAAAGATCCTGATTCTTATTTTTCAACAGTCACTACCAAAGTAGTCGACAAGCCCACAACGACTGCTTCTGCTGGCACCGTTACTGGTATAACATCGTCAGAAGAGAAATCTAGTGTGAGTACGATATCAATAAAACGAGCACTGAATCTGCCATAAATAGTGTATGACTATATGTTGAGAAGGAAACTGCTGTTTGATACGTGGGACTCAGGTTTTTTTTCTTAAAGGGTCCAAAGCTGTTCCAGATGTCCTATGAGAACCAAAGGACTACCCTTTACACTTGCATGATCTCACTTGAGGATTTCTCACTCCATCAAGAAGCTTCCTGTATTCTTTTGCAGTCATGCCATTTATATAACAATACTTTGCAAATAAATTTGCTTCCTATAAAAAGTGGGCGCGTGTGACACAGTGGTTGGAGGCGCCGCTGCGACACGCACGTGGAATCGATCCCTGCGCCCATGGCCCACCAAGCTTTCAATCCCTCCGGGGTCGGCAAGTTGGTACCAGACTTGTCTGGGAGGATAGCAGCACTGGTTCGATACATCGACAGGCCACCGCGAGTCATTGTAAAGGCCAGATATGCATTCAATCACCTCCAACGATACTTAACGAAATCGAATGCATGGCGCATCCTTCAAGGATTGATCAACGCAGAGAGCTTTATCCTTTATCGTTTATTATCCTATAAAAAGTGTTTATAGAAGTTCTAATTTGTTAAAATGCATTTAAATATCTACACTGCCACCACGTTGACGTATTGATGATGGTGTATGCCATATATAACTGACATAGCTTTTCAGTGTTTCACTTAGATACGTCTCCTAGTAGAATCTTCACTTCTGATAATGAAACCCTAAGCGTGCTTAATAGATTGTCCGTTTTTCTTCAAGGTCGAGCAAATCCAGATGGAAGCACCAGATGTCGCTGCAGCTGTGCACACTGTGGCCAAGAAATGGCACGGCCATGATTCTCGCCCACCGTCAATCGGCATCATTGCTGTGCCAAAGAAACGGCACAGCTCAGGTTTGTACTTGATTAACAAATATGAGAGCTTTCGATGCTTTCGATGCAAAAGCTTCCCAACAGTTTGCCGCCTCATCGTGGCTGAGAGGTGTTCCTGGGTGTTGGACTGCGATATACAGCCGGGAGATTCGTCCTCTCGGTAGGGTCTCCCTAGCTGAGTCCGGCGTTTCCATCAGGAAGCCTAGCTAAGAGTAAACCAATACTGAAATCTACCATCGTCTTGTCTCAAAGTCGCATGGTGGTAAATTTCCCTCTGATTCACAAGCGCTACGACTGCCTGTCGTGGTGACGACATGGGGCAGACTTTGGCCAGGCTGTCCTCGGGATTCCAGAGAACCACAATGGCTTAACCAGCAAATCCCTGAAAAATGGTGATTATGCTGGGGCCCGAGCAACTTGTGATGACGGGCAGCTCAAGTATCGAGTATCAAGTAACAAAAACGAGTGGTATTGTAGCGTAGAACGGTTAGCCAGTGGTTTTTGGCACTTTGTAATATACACTTGGTTAATGGTTCAGCCACGTTCCGTGAGCACATCAACTGCACCGTACGACATTTCTCTGAAGTGTGCAAAATAGTTGTAACCCAGTATGAGAGGGAAACAGAGCTCACTGCTTATATCAGAAACCACCGGATTTTATTCTATAGACCAAATATCCTCTCAATCACTTCTACGATGTTACGAATGGAGTTGAATGCAATGCGTGATGCATTCTTAAGGAATCTATCAACGCCACAAGCTTCATGCTCTGTCATTTCATAAAACCATGGTTACCGCACTGTTCGGCTGAATGGCTTCTAAGCGACTTCGACATTACTTCGGTCAAACAGTTGACAACTGCGCAGTAATTGAGCGTTGCATGAAGTCAAATAATCGATTAACCGCAGCCATAGCATAAGCCGTGTGACTTTCCTCGTTTCCCTAATAGACCTACGAGAACCACCTATCCTCAATAAACAGCACTTATATCGATTTAGAATCAGGACAGAGCACTGGCGATGAGAGTGCAACACCAACGGAAACAACAACCAGCAAACTTCCTACTGTAGGTTTATGACGACATGCTTTCGTAATCGTTTCAGGCTTCCTAACTCAAATTAAACGCGATTGATTCCTGAAAATGAAAGTCTTATGTGTTTTTACGCATCTGAAGAAACAGCGGAAACAAACTGGCAGATTTTCGGAAGCTTTTGTCTAGTTCTATTCCTTGGATTTTTGATAGAAAACAGTTTAGACTAAAGTTGAATCGTCATCGCCATGCACCTACACCAAACCAGAGAAGCCGTTAAGGTTTGTTTCACGTAGTTGAGCAGCAAATACGTCAATACAACATATCGTTTTTGAGTAAATTATGAATTTAAAGGAGCCACAAAGTGACGTTTGTGACATTTTTCACCACCCGAGTACTTATCAGCTAAGATGGTCCCGTCGTCAAATGTTATCTGGGACGAGTCCCAGCACATCTTCTAATCGTTTCCTAGCATCTCAACTATAGGGTAGTCGCATTCGCACGAGATTTCGGCTTCAATATTATTATTGTTATGTTGTCGTCTTTCACGCAGTGCTTGTCGGGTTTGTTTTCCCTGGTGTTCTGAGATAGCCGTGTTACTGCGTTCCGAGATCATGAATTATTGCCGACCTTTTCTCACAGGATCCAGAAGAGCATTTACCACTTTGCCACTAGGATTCTTCTAGGGTGAGAGTAAATTCTGTGAATAGTCAACCGGCAGCTCGAGGATGATGTGGAGAGCCGAATCCTCATTTTGATAAGTTTCCTATCGGAATGACTGACTGTTGATGGAATTTTTCCTATTATGTTATGTACTGAAAAGTATATCTTGGGCTCTGAGAAATGGTCCCGCGAGGAAAATAGAAATTTCCTGAGCCTATTATTGAAAATGTGGAGAAGGTTGCATGCCTGAAAATTGGATTTTATAAAGAGTATAGGAGAGTGAGAGTGAAAGAGAAAAGTAGGAATATTTCTCGCCACTAGCACGGAAATTACAATAACTTCGTTACACTTTTTAACGGCACTGGACTCAGTAATACCTAAATTCGTCAAATTGAACTCTAGTCTGCATAAGCAGCCCCTAATGCTTACTCCTAAGACTAATTCCAGTGCATCGACATTAATAAAGATATTTTAGTTAAGACACTCATATACGTTAGATTTAGCCAGACTTGCTTACTGTGCTTTTGTTTGTGGGCTTCGGAGGCCTGGTTGAGGATCTCAGACAAAACAACGAATGGATAACACAGTTCTGTGCTCTCACTAATTCAAGAAGCACAGCGAACATCGATGGTGATTGTGAATCATCGAAATCGATCTGTAATCGTTTAGACGAAACGTAGATGTCACAGTTATGCAACTTATCATAATGTAGTCACTCTCTCCACTTATTGGTGGAATTCAATGTTCGGGGCTGCTAACGACGATCAACGAACATCAGTACAACAGCACATAAAACACGCAATGTGGGAATGTTGAGATGTTATGGAACGAGGAAAGCTGTGAGAATCGAAGGAGAAAATGAGAATGGGGATAGCAAGACAAAGGACAACTTTACGGCTACAACAGTGTGGGAACCTTCAGATGTATTAGTGTTGAATAACACAAAAAATTGAAAAAAAAAATGCAATCTGAGAGGATAGCAAAATGAGGACACAAATGAGAGTCCCATGTGCAGTCTTAACTCAGCGGTACATTTTACATATTTCTTTTTTACAATAGGGGGCGTGTGTGGCGCTGTGGTTCGAGGCGCCGCTGCAGTACACACGTGGAATCGATCCCAGCGCCCGTCGCCCACCAAGCCTTCCATCCTTCCGGGGTCGGCAAATTGGTACCAGACTTGTCTGGGAGGATAGCAGCACTGGCTCGATACATCGGCAGGCCACCGCGAGTCACTGTAATGGCCAGATATGCATTCAATCAATCACCTCCAACGATACTCATTGAAGTCGAATATATGGCACATCCCTCAGAGACTGATCAACGCCGAGAGCTTTATCCTTTTTATACATATTTTTCTTTCAATGCTATGGTTCAAAACGTTAGTTTGTATCAGAAGTAAACTTCAATATTTTGTAAAAGCAAGAAGCTTGGCATTTTCAGAGCAGAATCATCGGCATTCAGGGAAGGAAACGAGCTGGTGGCGGTAACGAATCAGCTGTCAAATAAGGCGGATCAAGGTGTCTCACTAACATTTGTCATTTTATCTAATATGATGCAATATTCAACTGATACCACAGGCTAGCAATGCTTTTAACCACGTCAAGAACACCACAGCTCCCTTCGTATCTGTGGTGCACTAGAGCTGCTCAATGAGCTCTACCCTATAAACGGAAACAAAGCGCAGTTCCTGTTTTTGTTTGAGCGCAGCCAAAATAGCTCGATTAGTGACATAGCATGCTGTACTTATGAACAAGCGGCCCGAACTCATTCTGCGCTTTGAAAGCGTTGTTGAAGGACGAACTATCTACCAGTTGTAAATCGCAGACGGTGACTTGGGAAATCAATGAGCAAATCAGCTAAACACGACAGATCTTGTAAATGAGTCGTTCTATGGGTTATGTCGTGCACATATTTTGTTGATCTCGAGAATGGAGACCGTTTCGCGGTGTGTTTTTATGAGGAGTATGTTAACGCTGTGAACTTGTTCAGTGACGCAAATATGTGGGTTTCATTTGTTAAGTGGTGTATTACTGTAAAAGTTCCCAGGATCGATTCCCTGTTAACACCAGCATCGGATTATGAATGCGTCGTTTTCTTGTTTAGCAATCGCGAGGTTGTTCTACAGTACACGTTTACTTCCGTACAAACCATACAACAGTAATTAACACAACAATACAACTTGATTCTCACCAACCATATGCGACTGTAATCAGCGGTTCTTCCTCACTAGAGGACACGTTGAAAGCGGCTCTGAGGAAGGCAATAGTGTCGAGACGTCAGCTACTGTTGTGTTGTATGTGCTTTTGTAGAGAAGTGTATGCTGTATAACCACCTAGCGATTGCTGAGCAAGAAAACGACGCATTTATAATGCTTTATTGTTCTTAGCATATGTTCAGCAATGAGCGCGTGTGGCGCAGTGGTTGGAGGCGC
This sequence comes from Angiostrongylus cantonensis, assembly GCA_009735665.1. Lineage (NCBI taxonomy): Eukaryota > Metazoa > Nematoda > Chromadorea > Rhabditida > Metastrongylidae > Angiostrongylus > Angiostrongylus cantonensis. The sequence continues at coordinate 1,501,979 of MQTX01000080.1, forward strand.
CACTACGGCACACTCGTGGAATCGATCCCAGCGCCAATGGGCCCCCAAGCCTTCCGTCTCTCCGGGATCGGCAAGTTGGTACCAGACTTGTCTGGGAGGACAGCAGCACTGGCTCGTTAAATCGGTAGGCAACCGCGAGTCACTGTAAAGGTCAGATATGCATTCAATCACCTCCAACGATAGTTAATGAAGCCGAATTCATAGCGCATCTCTCAGTGATTGGTCAACGCCGAGAGCTTTATCCTTAATCCTTTATTACTGTTATTAGTTAGGGTTTCACTCATAAATTAATTCGTTATCTTTATCAGTTTTAGCAGCACCGTACACGGGACCGTTCTTCCCTTACTGGACAGCACGTCGATTCGTGTTGACAAAAGTGGAACCGGTTGGTGTCAATTGTAATATTAATAAATCTAACCATAACAGAAAGTTCCACTGAGCAGGCGCATTTTATAAAAATGAGGATGTACTGGTGTTGCCGTTAGAATAGATTTCAAGTGTTTCAGATGGTGAATGGTATTGCAGTATGATTTGAAATAAGTGGTTAATTGAATTAACAGTAGAGACAGCAAGCTAGCGCAATAGTTAGAGGTTATTCTACAATACACACAGGGTCGATCGTTCGATCCCGTACACAGTGATAAATAACTAACTTGGCCTCATTTTTTCGAGGTCAGCAACTTGGTAGCAGAGTTGCCTGGTAGCAGAAAATAAATTGACCTCGTATATCAAAGGCGCCTAAGAACCAATGAATGGGCCAGATATGCATCCCATTACCTCTACGATACTGTGAATGGAGTCGAAGGCATGAGGGTGTCGGTGAATAGCCAGCTTATTGTAGCAAGCAAAAAACATTTTATAATAACTGCCATTGTCGCTGACTGATTCACACTTTTTTCTTGATCCTGCAACAACTCATTGCTGTTGCAGAATACGTCACCGTCAGGCCGAAGTCATGGCACGAAGATCGTAACCTCCGAGAAGAGCATTTGGGCTAGCAGTGGTAACGGACTTACAACTAGGTAAGGACGTGGGGAAGGTAGTCGCTGAGCTTTTCAGAAACAATGCGAATAAGACCAGTATGCATTACAATTGGAATGCATGTTGTGTAGTGGTTATAGGTACTCTGCAGCACGCCCTCGATTAGCTCCTCCTTCTATTCCTCGTCCCTGGCTCCCCAAGTCTTCGATTCATCCGGGAAAGGCGAACTAGTACCAGACTTCTTTGGGAGGATACATCGTTAGGCCTATGGAGCTACGAATAGAGTCGTCTTCATTGCACATTTCTCAGGAATCGATCAACGCCGAGAGCTCTATCCTTTTTAGAGCTTTTATCCTACAGAGTCGAACGGTGTGAGCTACTCAGCTAGGAATGACATCCTACCGTTTCATTTATCTTTAAATCGTTAGTTTTCTAAAACTGTTGCTCTTATGGTATGCTATCTGCCCTACCTTAGTTGATGGATAACAGTGTTTCCAGTGGCGAACCGTCATGAGGGTTCTCGAATACCAAACTGCGCATCGTAGTGGCGAAGGTCTACTTGGCGCTTTTTTTTTGAGCGGTGTTCTTGGGTGTCGGACAGCGATTTACAGCCTGTGGACTCATCTACCTGGTAGGGCCTCCCAGGCTGAGGAGTCCGGGATTTCCATCAGGAAGCCTAGCTAAGAGTAAACCAATACCAGGATCCACTACCGTCCTGGTATAAAAGTCGCATGGTGGCAGATTTTCCTCTGGTCCATAAGGGCTGCGACTGATTGTGGTGGAGAAGAACTGGATAGACTTTGGTCAAGGTGACCTCGAGATTCCAGGAACCACAATGGGTTAACCAGCAAATCTCCGAAAAAGACAGGTTATGCTCGGGTCCGCACAATCGGTGAGGACGAGCCGTTCTAGTATCAAGTAAGTAAGTGATAGCGAATAATTGTGTCAATGAAGCATTTTCATGATGAAACACTAGTAGCGTAATGATTTCCTAGAAATCGGTGGTAATCCTTAATAGAAGCAGGTGCACTTTCGAGCAAAAAGGCCACGTCTGAAATCTGAAAAACATTTTGTGTCGAAATGATAAGTGCTAATGCTTTGCTAATGCTCATCTGTGGCGCTTACGCGCCAATGTGTCGCTTCTCTTCTCTGATTGGCTTGCACGACAGGGGGCGGTTATTTTCACAGCGGCAGCCAATATATCAAGTATTTGATGAGTTATTAGTGAAACGACCTCGATAAGATGTGGTAAAAATGCTGATTTGGCCTTTAACATTGTGATTATGCTGCAGCCCACAGAGCCAGTGAGGACAGTCCGTTCAAGTATCAAGTATCAAGTATTTGATGAGTTATTAGTGAAACGACCTCGATAAGATGTAGTAAAAATGCTGATTTGGCCTTTAAAAAAATAAAAGGATGAAGCTCTCGGCTTTGATCAATCCCTGAGGGATGTACCATGCGTTCGACTTGATTAATCATCGTTGGAGGTGATTGAATGCATATCTGGCCTTTACAATGGCTCGAGATGACCTACCGATGTGCCGAACCAGTGCTGCTATCCTCCCAGACAAGTCTGGTGCCAATTTGGTGAAGGAGCGCTTGGTGGGGCATGGGCGCGGTGATCGATTCCACGTGTGTGTCGCAGTGGCGCCTCCGACCACTGCGCCACACGCGCTTTTTTTAAATGAATACATAATTGTGGTATTACACAGATAACCAAAGAGTTTCTTTTGCTTAGAATTAAATGAAGTTTTTGATACTTCCTGCTCAAATATTCATCCTTTTGCCGACTCCATATGCGCGTAATTGCTTGGATACATTAATGACATTCCATCACGCAGGCAGTAGTGTCATGTGAGTAGCCCCTCTGCGACTTCTATTCAAGTGCTGTTTTCTCTGTCTGCAGCATGCGATTGTTCTTGTTGAAGTCTAGAAATTGGAAAAATGCCGCTACAAATTGGCCCTTCGGGAGCTTTGTTTTCTTCATCGGGCTTTTTTTCTGCCCGACGTATTGTCTTCTTCAATTAGTTCTTAGTTTTTGCAATAACATGAAATGCTGAATTCATCATCACCTTTCTGAGAAGAATATTGTATAAGAAAGCGAATACTCCACTTCAAATACGAAGTGCCTAACATCCTGGAATTTGTCATCGACATGTTAACTCGGCGCCGGTACGACAGATTGATTATCATGGATAAAGTGAAAGGAAAAAAATACTCTAGCAAATTTACCGATAAATTGCTGATTTAGGATGAACAGACAAAAGATATTGAATGCTTAAGCATAATTGGTGGTGTGGGAACGCATTTAGCTTCATCGACGGAAGCGATGAGCACATTTAACTCATTATCGCGCTCACTCTCCTCTATTTCACTCTCGCTGTCCATCTTATTTTTCCATCTCTTTGTTGTCTCTCTCTTTTCCTCCCCCTTTCTTCCCTCTCTTTCCCTCATTACTATTTTCACTCCATCGAATGCTCAATCTCATTCTCGTTCTTCATCTCATTCTCATTCTCACTCTCTCTCTCTCCTCGTTATTCTCTGCTTTTACTCATCACTCTCTTCTATGATTGCTACTTTCGCCTTATTAAGAATTCATTACTTCGTTAACACCTCTCTGTCTGACCCTTTTTTCATTCTCGTTTCCCCTCCCGTTTTTAGTCTTGCTACCACTCTCTCATTCTATTCCTTTTTACTCATCCCTTTCCTTCTCCACTACTACTATATCCTCGTTATTTAATTCTATCATTATTTTATAAACATTGACGCCGTTTACTTCACAGTGGATCTGGTTAATTTCCTAGACGAAAGGAAAACGACTTCAATCCAAACTAGGCACATTTTAGAAGAAGCAACTTGATATGGTGGTGGTCTTGTGAATTTGATTTGTTAGAGTTTTTTAGTGCTTAAACGCTCATTACCACTCTGATAAACAAGATTTTCTGCCATAATAAACCAAATTTGGCCTGTTCTGTTTACGACTTCCAAACTTAGATGCTGTGCCAAAGGTGACTAGGAATTCCGTCGGTTCCAGAATGTCAAAGAGCTTCATCAACGGGATAAATACTGCTCCGGTTGTCGTCCATTTTTTGCGAGCTTCCAGCATTTCTGGGAAGAGATGCCTCCTTTTTTCTGCACGAAAATTCCATCTAATCATCCCATTCTACCAGAAAACTAACGGAAACCTGGTTATCATTGAGAGTAGGGTCGAATCTGGGTGGCATTTATGACGGTAAACATCATCATATAGTCATCATGAGACTCCATAATGTCCGTAATGTTATTTCTGCTAACCGATAATAATCTTTCAACAGCCGGCTGAGATGAGAGGAGGTTTGTAGCCAAGAATTGTTATCGATTTGTGTTTTCATTTATATATTGCACATACACATACACGCACACACACACACACACACACACACACACACACACACACACACACACACACACACACACAAACGGACGTACACATACACATACGCAAACGGACATATACACAGACATCTGCGACACGCACGTGGAATCGATTCCTGCGCCCATGGCCCACCAAACCTTCCATCCCACCGGGGTACCAGACTTGTCCGGGAGGATAGCAGCACTGGCTCGATACATCGGTAGGCCACCGCGAGTCATTGTAATGGCCAGATATGAATTCAATCACCTCCAACGATACTTAGTGAAGTCGAATGCATGGTGCATCCCTTAGCGATTAATCAACGCCTGGAGCTTTATAATTCTATCTCTTTATCAAACGACGAGGTACTTGGTGCGTTTTCATGCCGAAGGCCGATAATGAGCATTCTACACAAAGAACTTTGTTCAGAACTACTCATTAAAGTGTGACATATCACATTTTGTACTTATGAAAACTTATAATCTATGGTATCTTTGCGCAGCTCGTCTTCATTCCAAACGAAAATACGATTTTATCCCTCGATTTTTGATCCTCGTTCTGCTTTTACTACGCGCTTTCGACGCCCATGCATCCAATATTCTGCCCGCAGTTGTTTTTCTACTCCGTCCTAATAGTGAGATGTCGAGGAAAAATTCTTCTGGCAAAACCCTCAGGAATTCATTTTCTCTTTATACCAATTAAACATTGAAAAGGCTTGCTTTTCCTACAAATTTTTCTGGAATCTAAACAATCTGGATCCATTATGGGTCAGAAAACGTAATACTTGAGATGAGGCGGCTTGTAAAGAGCACAAAGATGTGAGTAAATCTATAGTGATAACCCGAAAATATGTTTGAAGGAAGGAGGGAGGTGGTTCTCAAGAAACTTGGAAATATTTTCTCTAGAGTGATCTATACGCTCCATGAAGCTGTCACTGATATGGATGTCATCACAACCAAACCAAAAGTCAATTTTCATGCACGTAAGTGTCATGGATTCCATTAAGTTAAATGTCACCACCATTGATGAATAGAAGAACAGACAACAAAGGCACGTGCTGAAGCGAAGTGTTGGAAGCTCAACTTTTCATAAGTCTTCATCATAAAATGCCTAGAGCTGGGAAAACTCCGCATAGCACACTCGTTTTCTCGAGGAAAATAAGAATACGATCTTCAAATTCAAACTCTTATGCACGCGTGTAGCGCAGTGGTCGTAGGCGTCCTGCAATACACATGGGATCGATCGCCGTACCCCATGCTCACTAAGCCTTCCACCTTTTTGGGGTCGACAATTTGGTAAGGGATTTGGCTGGAAGCACAGCTGCACTGGCTCGATACATCGATAGGATACTGTGAGTGATTGTGAAGGCCAGATATGCATTCAAGCACATCCAATGATGCTTAGTGAAGTCAAATGTATAGCTCATCTCTCAGGGACTGAGATCAACTCCGAAAACTTTATCCTTTTTTTTATTTATCTCAATTCCTCGATTAGGATCGGCTCCTAGCATGGAACATCCGAACTGTTGCAAAAGTTATAAGAGCTTGTTTGCAAAGCTATTTCTACACTTTGAGCGTTTCCACCACCGTTTGCGATGATAGAATTTGCGACAGGCGCTCAAACCTTGAGTTGCACTGAAAGCGATAAGCAATAGAACAAACTCGTACGAAATCGTTATGTTATAGAGCCTGTTTCCTTAGACGAGGCCAGAAATGTCTGCTCTAATTGACTCGCATAAAATTCTGCATAGCAGAATTTAAATAAGACCATCCGCAAAAGAGAGATATGCGTCACTTAGATCAGTTTGTTATTATCAGAAGTGATTAAGTCAAGGATTAGAGGTGGCGCCAGCTTTTCATTATTCTATCCGTTACTCATGTCATCATCTCGTACGAGATTCTATCAGATCGCATGATAGTCGTCCCTCTTTAGCCATCTCGCTGTGAAAATCACCATCATTGACTGCTACGCAACAAGTTCAGCCGGTGATGAAGTCGGTTAATTAAACGCTCCTTGCTACTAGATGGACAAGACGTCTGCAACGAAAAGTCTTCCTATTAATTTATGCCCAGTAACTAGCTCCTATGGGAAAGTACCAGTGAAAGCAAATTAGTAATCGGAAAAATTTAAGTGGATGACTAAAATCAAGTTGAACACAGTACCTTCTTGGATTCTTGAGCTTAAAAAAGGATAAAGCTCTCGGCGTTGATCAATCCCTGAGGGATACGCCATGCATTCGACTTCATTAAGTATCGTTTGAGGTGACTGAATGCATATGTGGCCTTTACTCGAAATGACTCGCGGTGGCCTGCCGATGCACTGTGCATTCGACTTCATTAGGCATTGATGAAGGTGACTGAATGTATATCTGGCTTTCATAATAACTCCCTGTAGCCTCCACTGTATCGAGACAATGCTGTTACCCTCCAAGACAAGTCTGGTATCAATTGACCGACCCGGATAGATGGAGGGTTTGGTGACCCTAGAGCGCGGGGATTGATCCCATGTGTATTGCACCGTTCGCCGAACACTGTGCTACACGCAACTTCCTTATTAGGCACCTTTAAATACCGCGTCGTTGTATGCGCCACGGCCATATAATAACTACTAGTCGTAGTTACTTCGGAATGACGCGGCATGGATTTTGGTGGAACCCAGGGAAGAGTGTAGAGTGGAGATCACCAAGATACGATTTAAAGTCGATAAATGGTGAGATTGACATAATTGTTCGTGAAGACTAAACACTCAAAAGTTCAGTTACACAACAGAGATTGCTCATTATAAAATAAAAGATTAAAGGATAAAGCTCTAAGCGTTGATCAGTCCCTGAGGGATGTGCCATGCATTCGACTTCATTAAGTATCGTTGGAGGTAGTTGAATGCATATCCGACCTTTACAATGACTCGCGGTGGCCTGCCGATGTATCGAGCCAGTGCTGCTATCCTCGCAAACAAATCTGGTACCAATTTGCCGACCTCGGAGGGATGGAAGGCTTATTGGGTCATGGGCGCGGGAATCTATTCCACGTGTGTGTCGCAGTGGCGCCTCCAACCACTGCGCCACGCGCTCTCATTCATTATAAAATATCCGTTTTTTAACAAAACGTTTCAAACCCACGTGGCGTTTCGGTGACCCGCTTATCAAGCAAGAATCATCGTCATTAATACAGCTTTGTTAATATATCAAAAGCTCTAGTATTTTCTACATAGAGGACCCCATTACTGGATCTATGCTTGTAATACACGTCAACCGACTTCAGGGCAATGCCATCATAACTACGAATCGATGGAAATATATCGTTGGAAAGTGATTAGGTAACAAAGTGGTCCATGCAGTGTTTCGTCACTTGTCGTACAATCCTATTTCCCACCATAAATCGGAATAGAATCAAGAAGTGGATTACCACTGAGCGTAAGCCTAACACTAGAATGCAACAGAACGACCTTCGTGACGATTAACGCTTTGTACTTTAGTTTAACACTTCTTTTAGTTTCTTTCTCATAACTGACTTCTATAAGAGTTCCACAGCTAAAAATTAAACTTTTTTTTCTAGCAGTTGTCCTTCATGAGAATTCGCGCCTATCATATTTTTTGCAATTACCCTGCCCAGAAAAAAGATATGATGCTCAACGAGTCCTTACAGCGAGCAGAGCCCACTGGGTTACTCTTGCACGCCACAGGCAGGCAGGTTTACTGGCGCCCGTTCGAGTCACTCGACGATCAACGGGAGTACAGGTGATACAGGTGATACCCTGCCCTTAGCTGAAATAGTTTGAACAATTTAAAGAACCAGTTTACGGATGCACTTTCCAATTATGCTCGTATTCTTTTCAAAAAGTCAATTCCTGTCTTCAGATCCATTTTAGTGTCATTCTACTTCTTATGTTTTGATTAAAGGATAAAAAAAGGCTCTCGGCGTTGATCAGTCCTTGAGGGATGCTCCGTGCATTCGACTTCATTTAGTATCGTTGGAGGTGATTGGATGCATATCTAGCCTTTACAATGACTCGCGGTGACCTGCCGATGTATCGAGCCAGTACTGCTATCCTCCCAGACAAGTCTTGTACCAATTTACGGACCCTGGAGGGATGGAAGGCTTGGTGGGCCATGGTTGCATTCCACGTGCGTGTCGCAGTGGCGCCTCCAACCACTGCGCCACACGCGCCCTCATATGTTTTGATTACGCCATCTAATCTTTAAAAAATTTAATCTCAGTGCTTCGTCAGCTTCGATGTAAGAATATTGTCATTAACTTAGTCACTTAAGAATCTTACTTTTTCTGCTTTTCTGGTGATTCTTTCGGAAAGCAGAAAAAGTAAGATTCTTAAGTGATTAAGTTAATTCGCTCACCGTTTGTCTTCGATTTATTTCCGTACTTGTTCCGTCGTGTGCTCCGTTTTTTTTCCTCAGCTATGCTTTCAGCTATTCAAACCATGGCCGCGTTCTTCTGTCACTCTCATAGACTTCCTGAGTTGAGTTGTTCAGCTCATCCTTCGGCTTCGCAGCACATAAATATGATTGTGACAAATAACGCTCAGAATACTTTCTGAAAAGAGGCTGAGTAATCATGTCCAGTATAATGGGCCATGTATTGTTTCCGTTGCAAATAGCACTGAACAAATTCCTTAACTCGTTATAGATTCCATCCTGCTCGACTATGCTGTCGTGTGATTGCTAGAAGTGGGTGCAAGCGCGTGTGTGTATGTATGTATGTATGTATGTATGTATGTATGTATGTATGTATGTATGTGTGACGGTGTGTATGTATGTGTGTGTGTGTGTGTGTGTGTGTGTGTGTGTGTGTGTGTGTGTGTGTGTGTGTGTGTGTGTGTGTATGTGCGTGTGCATATGTGCTGTGTGTGCTATATCTGTCTGTATATGTTTGTGTGGACGTGTATACGTTATTGTAGGTGTGCACATGTATATATGGAGAAAATTATATTCAATAGACATAGTATTTAAAGAATGAGGTTACCTCTATACACCTAAGCCAGTGTCAGAATTTCAGTGACTCTTGCAAGCAGTGGTGTTGGTTAAGCTCTTATCGAGCTATTACTTCACATTTCTAACAAATTGTTAAAGATCACTTGTCACTAAGACTTTTTCAGCTGATAGTTAAATCCTTTAAGATTTTAGTTTTTCTAGGAGATATGACCGTTGCAGAAGGATGTTACTGCACCACTATAAAGCAGCGATTGTTCCTATTTTGAATGAATGACTATTTTTGTTTAGACTGGCTGTACTTTAGAGAGATCCGTAGCCGGGCTAAAGAGTGTCCTTTAAAGAAAACTACTAGTTCCGTGTTGGAGCAGCCTAGAGTTCGAAGCCTTATGACGGATTAGCATAGTATTTCTGTTACCGGATTTATACTCACTAATTCTCTATCCCTCATTGGTCACTCATTCTATCTATTTGAGCATGAATGCCACGAGAAATGTTAATCCAACCAAGAAATATCTACATTCTACGCCTTAATTTAGATCTATAGTGTCGTTTATAGTATTTTACTACATAGCCACCCTTCAACTAAACATTAGGGCGCGTGTGGTGCAGTGGTTGGAGGCGCCACTGCGACACGCACGTGGAATTGATCTCTGCGCCCGTGGTCCACCAAGCCTTCCATCCCTCCGAGGTCGGCAAATTGGTACCAGACTTGTCTGGGAGGATAGCATCACTGGCTCGATACATCGGCTGGCCACCGCGAGGCATTGTAATTGCCAGATATGCATTCAATCACCTCCAACGATACTTAATGAAGTCGAATGCATGGCCCATCCCTCAGGGATTGATCAACGCCGAGAGCTTTATCCTTTTTTTACCTAAATATTGATGTCCTTTGGCAAAGTAAGAAACACAGTTCTTCATCTAACTGGATGTGTTTGCTTCTTTTGCTTTTCACATTACACTAATCCTCTTTTATTTTACTATCACATCTCTGAGCGTCCCTGAATCCAACGCTAGAAGGCGACCATGACGCGCACCATGAACTCCCTATTTACTGTCGTTTATTTTATGTCACTGAAAGTGCTGAGCTCATAACTGATATCTGTCTTAGTTTTATAACCCAGTTGGTGACCTTAACGAAAGTGCTAGAGAGTTTTGTTTCTCTGTCTATCCATCCTTAATTTATCTAGTCTTTGCAATCGTGGCCAGTTACATATTGTTTTCTTTCATTCAACTTCTAAGTACCGATCAGTTCATTAAATTAGTCAGCTCTATAGGCTATTGCAAAAGGGGGCATGTGGCGCAGTGGTTGGAGGCGCCACTGTGACACACATGTGGAATCGATCCCAGCGCCCATGGCTCACCAAGCCTTCCATCCTTCCGAGGTCGGCAAATTGGTACCAGACTTGTCTGGGAGGATAGCAGTACTGGATCGATACATAAGCATCAGAGCATGTCGGTCTTGAGAACATGCTCTGATGCTTATGTATCGATCCAGTACTGCTATCCTCCCAGACAAGTCTGGTACCAATTTGCCGACCCCGCAGGCATGGAGGGCTTAGTGGGCCATATAGTCTTTTGATGAATGCCGTAGAATGCGGGTCAAATCTCATAAACTGATCTTCGATACTTCGATAGAAGGCGATACTGGCGAAACGTCAGCTACTGTTGTATTCTATTGCGTGTTTTTCTATGGAAGTAAATGTATGCTGCATAACGTCCTCGCGATTGCTGAACAAGAAAACAACGTATTCAAACTGATCTTCTTTAGCTGGTGCTAGGTTGGTGCATGTCTTAGCAGATAAAAGACACAGGAGTGTCTTGTTCTCATGCGTGACCTGGCGCCATACCTCAGGCTAATCGATTGACCTTATACAGGCACAGCCCTGGCCCATGTAGTACTCTGTGCGGCAGCTATCCACCAACTAGCTTTACAAGAAATAAACGGTAGGTGTTTAAATGGAGCTGTTTCTTATGCGAATACAAATTTATTTGTTAAGTTTTATCTGCTGGGGTTATGAAAGTGTTTGGCTGAGTAGATCACATCTCAATTTGACCTTTCCGGGCTCTGAAGAAGGCGAATCGCTGAAACGTCAGCTATTGTATTCTTTCTTTGATGAGCTTACACGAGGTTGATAACAATATTTATTACCGGCTAACGTTTCGACGTCTTCGTCTTCACCAGAGCCGATGATCCGAGTCGATGGTCCACGCTTCTTATTCGTCTCGATGTGGCGGCTTCGCACTCGTGTCGAGTCAGGTCTTCCCCAGCGGTCCATCTCCTGGAATGAGGCATACTCCTTCAGTGATGCCCTTTTATATACGATGCTGATGGTGGATATGATGTTAATGCCCGTTGATAACAACTCGTTTTTCTTCCGGACATACATCATCGCGCACATCGTGCAGAAGTCTGCGTTATTATTAGCTGGCAGAAAGCGGGTCAGCTATTGTATCCCAATAAATTCTATAATAACAACCTCGTGTCTGCTTATTGAAATAAAACATCGACTTATCAGAGCATAGTTATTAAAAGGTTAAAAAGGATAAAACTCTTGGCGTTGATCAATCCCTGAGGGATGCGCCATGCGCCCCGACTTCATTAAGTATCGTTGGAGGTGAGTGAATGCATATCTGGCCTTTACAATGACTCGCGGTGGCCTGCCGATGTATCGAGCCAGTGCTGCTATCCTCCCAGACAAGTCTGGTACCAATTTGCCGACCCCGCAGGCATGGAGGGCTTAGTGGGCCATATAGTCTTTTGATGAATGCCGTAGAATGCGGGTCAAATCTCATAAACTGATCTTCGATACTTCGATAGAAGGCGATACTGGCGAAACGTCAGCTACTGTTGTATTCTATTGCGTGTTTTTCTATGGAAGTAAATGTATGCTGCATAACGTCCTCGCGATTGCTGAACAAGAAAACAACGTATTCAAACTGATCTTCTTTAGCTGGTGCTAGGTTGGTGCATGTCTTCGTTGTCGCTGTTGTTGTTGTTGTCGTTGTTGTTGTTGTTGTTGTTGTTGTTGTTGTTGTTGTTGTTGTTGTTGTTGTTGTTGTTGTTGTTGTTGTTGTTGTTGTTGTTGTTGTTGTTGTTGTTGTTGTTGTTGTTGTTGTTGTTGTTGTTGTTGTTGTTGTTGTTGTTGTTGTTGTTGTTGTTGTTGTTGTTGTTGTTGTTGTTGTTGTTGTTGTTGTTGTTGTTGTTGTTGTTGTTGTTGTTGTTGCTGGTATTATTATTATTATTGTTCTATGGCTGACGTTTCGGCTATTTCGCCTTCCTCAGAGCCGTGATGTTACGTGTCAGCATTTGTTGAGAGATCTCTGGTAGGTCGCACACTTCGTACGATTTCCTACGCTTTATAAAGTTAGGAATAATTCGATGTCTTAAGCAGCGGCGTAGGAAGTGGGTCTTCTGACGCATTAGGACGATTTTCTGTCTTAATGACAATACGTCTCGTACAAATCGGAAATATTTTGCTTGAACATCTCTTAATAACTCAAAAGACCGACTTTCTATAAACTACGATTACGTCAGCCATCGACCAACAACACCAACAACAACAACAACAACAACAACAACGACAACGAAGACCTATACCAACCTCGCACCAGTTAAAGAAGATCAGTTTATAAGATCGTAAATAAATATACTAATTATATATGCTGAGGTTTATAGAAAGTTGGTCTTTTGAGTTATTAAGAGCTGGTCAAATCGTTTGTCCTTGTAATCTTCGAGACAACCGAGCTAAGGCGTTCCGATGTGTCTGGGAGGAAGGCACTGAGCCCTTTATGCTTTACTATCAATTATATTAATTGAATGTTACCGTAAACATGCTGTTGTTACTGGATCAATTTTTTATGAAGATTTCCAGGCTTTGGCTTTCTGAAACTCATTACTTTCCTAGTGAGAGAAGTCTGATTAGGTTAGGAGGTGTCTGCAAAACTGAAACGGCACGTGTATAGTTTCCGCAAAAGTTCACTTCGTTTTTTTAGATAATTATCTTCCATCTATCTCTGAAAAAACGTATGGAATGTCGTGCATTGCAAAGGATTTCGTAGAAATACGATCCATAGTCGGCTATGTCGGGCACAAAAAGCATCATTCTACCGTAATCGTTTCTTGCGAAGTAATTATCCGAAGTCGATAACATACACGTTTCGCTGTTGTTTGCAAAAAGGTTTAGTCTTCATGGTCTTGCATACCACACATATCGTCCAATCTTCTCAGACGCCCTACTTCGTATCCTCTTCTCACATCTATCCAATCACTTGCATCACCTACAATCTTATCACTAAAGTAAGTCAATTTGTAAAATCTGTCTTCAGCTTTCATCACGAATCACGACTGCTCAATGGATTTCGCTCGTTCAGTCACTAAACACAAAGAACACCACAATTTTGAAACGACATCATCTTTCCTAGTGCTTTCGACAAGAAATTAGCCAGCAATGCTTCGTCGAGCTCTATCATGGTATGTTTACTCTTATCTGGTCTACCAGGTAAGAGCGACAAGCTTCTTCTCAACCGGGATGATCTTGCTAGCTCAATGACCTATCCAGCCAAGGATTCCCTTTTAATTTAATTTTGAGAGAGATTAGTGGCGAATTAGGCTTAAAGAAACTAAAGGATCAACGGAATATGGAAAGAGTAAGCGCTTTCACAAATGTTCAGCGCGATTTTGATCGCTGTGTTTTTGCTTCTAATGGTTTTATACTGCAACCTGCAATCTTCTCGATCAAGAAGAGCATCTTCTTTCTGCCATTAATTGAAGGTTATCGTGGGCACCGCTGAACCTATCGAAACAGTTCTCGATCGCCAACAAAAAATTGGACAATGGAGTAATGAAAACAGAAGTCTGTCAAACCAAACCAACAAGACTCAGAGTTGTGAAGTGTTTTTTGCCAAGCCATAATGCCATCAAGATTTGTCCCACAACAAAATCGTCTAGGACTTCTCGATTAGTTCATGTCACTTTTCAGTTTTTCTTTCCAGCACTTGAAAACCCTAGAAATCTTCTTTGCTTAAGGACTTCGGCAATATTTCAATGCTGGTTTCATATTTCTAAATCTATTTACACTCGTCTCTA
>MQTX01000080.1:1516846-1550618 GCA_009735665.1 Angiostrongylus cantonensis
TATATAAAGCCACCCAAGCATTTCTTGTATTTGATTTGTTTTTTCCGCATTGATATTTCATGAAGATCTTCGACGTATTTAAACATGAATTCGGTTGCTGTTGCTGACTTTCGTTGGAGCTCTTAGATAGCCCTGCTAGAGCGTTCCAGGTTCACTGGAAGGAGTGGTTTGAATCCGGATAAGCTTGGCATCAATTTCCCGATCCGGAGGAATGCGCGGCATGGCCGACCCCATTCATTGTGAAAACGTGATGAACAGCATCATTACCACTGCGCTGGCTGCAACCTCAGTCGTATATTACCGTCGACTGGTTTTAGAAAACCTTGTTTCTTTCAAGTCAAAAGTTTTGGTGTTGTTCTTCGTCTAATTGGAGATTATCCTGTGAAGTGTTTCATAGTCTCTAAAGTGCTGGGTTTAATCTAATTTCAGTTCATAGATCAGTCTTGTCTTTCACTCCACTTCTGTAGCTCTTACGTTGTTTTTGAGAACAAACCAATCGACGACGAGTATTATAATCGTGTGGCGTAATTGAATAGGACACTACGCGATGTCTTTGTTCTGGCTCCACCAAACTGTCAATGACTACAATTCAGGTCCTATGCCTAGCTTTCCTTGGTTAGCTCCACCTTTCCTAAGTGCAACGAAATTGCACAGGCCAATATTTGCGAGCCACTTCAAAAGCAAAGCAGTTTGAATGATTTCAATCTGATTTCTATCGCTTGGGTAATCATCATGCGATGGACTCCAGTCATTGCATCATAAAGATCATTAAATGAATATTTAACATGACTTGCTAAGACAAATCACATCCTATTAAGCCAGCGTTTTTGTCCTTTCAGACAAGCCTGAGACCACTTTTCGGATCCCATAAAAATAGAGAAATTGCCTTGCTTTGGACGCCTGATCGAAACACCGACCATTTGTGCACAGCAGACAACCTGTAACCACTACGCAACACTCACCCCTTTCTACATTTAAGCAGGATAAGTTGTAAATATCATGTTCATTGCGACACCTGTTTCGGTAATTCACTTCGGTGTTCTTTTAGCAAATCTGAGCGATGTCACGAAATCATAGCTTATTCATGATATCCAATCCTTTTCCTAAATTTACAACCTTTTCAATATCGACAACAATCTCGCTTTCCTTCATTACTTCAAATGATTTCCTCTTTGCGTGGGCGGTTATACGTTTGAAATATAATATTACTAAGTAGAAGTCAAATGTAATAGTATTAGAACGTGTAACAAAGTTGTCGAATGCTTGGAAGTGAGCGAAGCCTTGACGAACAGCAAACAAGCCAACGATGTCGACGTCTGAAGCCACGACACAGTTCGGTTGTTGAGTGGATTAATGGTCTCTCCGACAACAACGCGAAGCAAACAGAATGGGAACGGTGAGCTAGCCACCATCGTCGCCTCTAATCCACTTTGCTAAATTAGATTTTTCCATCTGCGACCGAAATAATTTCATTCAACTGAGAACACTCGAGAATAAAAACTGCAGTTCCGTGATAATGGAAGCATTTGGTTGATTTAGGACTTGTTCATCACCACGTTTGACACGGCACGGCAGCGTCGTATCAGTGGATGAGACGGTACCAGATGAAGCCACCAAACATCGGAATCAGCTGCTTACAGCACTCAAGAAGGAGGTGAGTCTCCTGGAATGATAACTACTTCTATCATTGTGATAAGAATAGTTCAGAGAATACGGTAATATCAAAGTTTAGACTTATCGATGCACTTAAACGAGGTTGGGACTACATCTTTGATACAGCTGCCAAAGCATCGATGTTATCGCATTCTTAACAAATAAAATTATTCAAGTCTGCTGTCCACCACCGTCTTGGTATTAAAGTCGCATGGTGCTAAATCTCCCTCTGATCCACAAGGGCCGCGACTGCCTGTCGTGGTGAAGACCTGGGGCAGACTTTAGCCAGGCTGACCTCGGGATTCCAGAGAACCACAATGGCTTAACCAGCAAATCTCTGAAAAATGGTGATTATGCTGGGGCCCGCGCAACTTGTGATGACGGGCAGTTCAAGTATCGAGTATCAAGTAACAAAAACGAGTGGTATTGTAGCGTAGAACGGCTAGCCAGTGGTTTTTGGCACTTTGTAATATACCATAGACACCTGCGGTCCAGAGTTTTGCAAATATCTCAGCTTCATTAAAGTTATATTTCGCAACATACCCTGCCATCAAAAAGAGTAGGCAGTAGACAAAAACGGTTAAAATTGTGATTATAACTAAAGCCTCAGCTTAACTGGGTTCATTGCCGATTTGTGCTCCCCAGATCAATCCCGCAGTTGAGTGATTGCTGACGGCAAAAAGATGGATAGAACTAGCTGAGAGACAGGCGAAACGAAGGACCCGCATGGTGTGGTGGTGAGCGCGTTACTCCCCGGAAAGGACAATAGCGCGTTCGTTCCCCACCATAGACACCTGCGGTCCAGAGTTTTGCAAATATCTCAGCTTCATTAAAGTTATAATGGCTTAACCAGAAAATCTCCGAAAAATGAAGATCATGCTGGGACTCGCACAACCAGAGAGGACGAACCGTTTCAGCATCAAGTATCAACTAACTACCGTCCAGATGAGCTATTCCCACCAACACATCATTCGTAAGGTGTTCTTCTCCACATGATTCTACTCGGTGAAACAGCGAAAATTCTAGGAATAGCTGATTTTGAAAGTCGGCTCCGGTCGAATCGCAGTGCTTATTTTGAAGTCGAAGGCGTCTGAATATTAGCTACAATATGCATTTTATGAAAACCTTTTACAAGCTGATCAATAGGCCACCGTAGTGATTATTCACACAGAGGCTGGTTTCTTCAAAGCTAGACGGTACCATCACAAATAACTGTGCTCAAATGGAGTAAGAAAAAAGCTCTAGGGGTTGATAAAACCTTGAGGGATGCGCCATGCATTCGACTTCATTAAGTATTGTTGAGGTGATCGGATGCACATCTGGCCTTTACAATAACTCGCGGTGGCCTACCGATGTATCGAGCCAGAGCTGCTATCCTTCCAGACAAGTTTGGTACCAATTTGCCGACTCCGGAGGGATGAATGTCTTGGTGGGCCATAGGCACGGGGATCGATTCCATGTGTGTGTGTGTGTGTGTGTGTGTGTGTGTGTGTGTGTGTGTGTGTGTGTGTGTGTGTGTGTGTGTATGTATGTATGTATGTGTGTCATTGCTGAAAACAAACAGACCAACTCATGACTAATAAGGAATAAGGGATAATAGGGGTTTTAAAAAGTGTGGTTTGATGCGCTTTTTTGTCGGACGTACACTTTTTCCCCACGCACTCCTCGAATGGAGTTACTAAAATCGAATAGTTACAAAAGTTGAAACTCCAACCATTTTTAACTGCAATTTTTGAAAGGGCAAGTGTCTAGAAACGACAAAGGAGCTTAGCGTTTTTAGCACCGACATATACCGTATTATACCTACCTTATTCACACGTTACGGTATCCGATCGTTGTAATTATGAGAAAACATGAATATGAGAAAGATCAGTGCTTCTGCAGAAGTTCAATCTCAGTCCGGCAACATTGTTGACCATCTTCGTTTTCTTGTTCTCCTTGTCATTGACATTTAAGACTGTGACTAGCCAGCTCACCAACTACTAATTTCTCGTATCCGATACGAATACTGATTCGGTGATGAAGTAGTGTAGTAGTTGCCTAATCGGTAGTTACAATATCACGATTGGCAGTATTGCTGAGCAGATTCTATTATTTCTAGTGGCTCTTACATAAGTCAAACAGATTGAATCAGTCAAAATCAAACCATCTCCACTTCCACTGTTCTGAATTCAGAAATTGATTGATCAATTTTAGGTGAAAGTAATCATGGAGGAAGCTGTTACAAAACGACAAATCGATATCAATTCGCCCTATGTTACATCACTGTGTGGTCAGTTCGAATCTTTGAAATCATTGAAAGAAATCGTATAGCTTATTTTTGAAGGCTTATTCCAAAAAAAAAAAAAACAATTGAATGCTTGGAATTCGTGTTGAAACCGACATCTGAACTATAAAAGCTCATTGTACTCTTGTAAAACCGTCAAGTTAGACCTTCATTAACTTATGACAAATCAGTTACATCGAATAAAAGTAGTAAAGAGAAAATCATACTATGAAGATCAAAGAAGTACCGTAATGTTCTCGGTCTACTGTAATACAGAACCTATAAAGCATCAAGAAAGACGTAATTACCCCGTAAGTGGAGTGCACATTAACATCGGCAGCATCAAGCAAAAAAACTGATGAAGGCGGAAGCGAAACGCCGAGCGTCATGTCAAATTCTGCTTGATGTACAACCACAATGTTGCTGAGATATTTGCAAAACTCTGGACCACAGGTGTCTCTGGCGGGGAACGAACGCGCTATTGTCCTTTCCGGGGAGTAACACGTTCACCATCACACCATTCGGGTCCTTCGCTTTGCCTGTCTCTCAGCTAGTTTTATCGATCTTTTGCCATCAGCAATCACCCGTCAACGGGATTGATCAGGGGAGCCCGCATCGGCATTGAACCTTGTTAAGCTGAGGCTGTAGTTGAAATCACAATGTTTTACCTTTTATTTTCTGCCTACTACAATTTTCACAGCAGGCTACTAAGCGAAATACAACCACAGTGTTGTTGAGATGTTTGCAAAATTCTGGACTGCAGGTGTCTATGGTGGGGAACGAACGCTCCATTGCCCTTTCCGGGGAGTAATGCGTTCACCACCGCACCATGCGGGTCCTTCGTTTTTCCTGTCTCTCAGCTAGTTCTATCGATCTTTTGCCATGCTGTCTGCTAGAAGTGTTCTCAAATCAGCAAATAGTAAAAGGATTTCGGACACATCCATGGTTTATAAAGTGTAATAAAAAGATAAAGGGCGCGTGTGGCGCAGTGGTTGGAGACGCCACTGCGGCGCGCACGTGAAATGCGCCCATGGCCCATCAAGCCTTCCATCCCATCCGGGGTCGGCATATTGATACCAGACTTGTCTGGGAGGATAGTAGCACTGGATCGATACATCGGCAGGCCACCGCGAGTCACCTCCAGCGATACTTAATGAAGTCGAATGCATGGCGCATCCCTCAGGGATTGATCAACGCCGAGAGCTTTATCCTTTTTATCCTTTATCCTCAAGCGACAGGAATGCTGAAGACCACGCAAGCGTCATGTGGTATTATCATATCAAACGGTAATCGATTTACTTCCTTCCACTGGATTGCTAGCTTATTGTGGCTTATGAGATCTTTGTGCCGAATTGTGATGTACCGCTCATTGGCCATCTCCGCCCACGCTCTCCCAAGTTAGAAAAGTATTCGACGTGTTTCCATTGGAAAGCTCATAGTCCGTCTAAGTGTAAACCCCAGTGTGGCCATCGCTGCCATTCTGGTAGCAACATGGTCATTATCCGGCAAGTGCTAACGAGCTGAGACCAATGTTAAAACAGCTTTCGACACTCCTAGGAAAGAATATCTTGTTCAACCAGCAGACTACAATTTGGACGGTGAATTCATTTAAAGTGGAAATGATCCTTTGTGATATTTGAGAACAGACCATTTTTAACCATTCTACTAACTAAGAACACTTTATCGCTTTATTCATTTTAATTTCAGAGCACCCAAAGACCAAATTTTAAAATCCGTTAGAAAATCGCATTAATATCATCCAACAAAACCAAATTTAGTGTATGTTTCCAAAGTCAGTATGGTGCACAGGGAGTTTCAGCGTTTTTCTTTTTTTCAGTTGCGGTGGAGAACTGCCTAATGGATGGGCTTCGTCGTCGTATGCTTGGTTTGTTCGGTAGTCGGACATCACTCGCTCTCTTGCACACCATTGCTAAGACGAGCCCAATCGCTGAGCAGGTGCTTTCGAAAACTCAAGAGATTATTTCAGGGTAAGCGATGAAAATCATCTCAAATGACCACTCTATTCTATTACATATAAACTCGAGTATTTCAACCTAGCCGTTATTTCAACAACCCAGTAATATACGGAATGAAGAGAAATTTCTCATTTTTTGATGTCGTTGAAGTGCATCGTCATTATAGCTTTTCTTCTATATCTTTTGTTTGAAGACATACATCTAGATTTCTCTAGGATTCTCGTCGACGAACATTTGCCCGTGCCAATCAGAGAAGGTTACGAGTAGTTACAAGTATTCCTAGAAAACGATCTCTTCGAAAAAGAAGCTAATAGATCAACTTAAGCCTTCTTGTTATTTTTAAATTGTATTATTTGTATTATGAATAGCTGACTCTTGACCAGTGTTTTTCAGAGGATACTCACATCAACACCCCTCTCTCCTATGGATTCGTGAAGCACTTCATATGCGTGTACTATCACAGATTGCTCATCATGTCACTGTCTGTTTGAGGTATGCCTGAGGAGAATAGCTTCTTCATAAGAACTACGGTAGTCTTCAGACACTTGTAGGAGCAGTGCTCGCTACATGAGGATTACATTATGTTTAGTTGGATTTTATGATGTAGTGACGAAATCTCTGAAGATTGCCATGAAGCAAATTATCGTTGAAATTATGTTAAAGACGAATACTTCAAATTTTATGCAAGCACACAGAACTGTAGTCCGTCATCACTTGTAGTATACACCATACGCATTGAGGGACAAAATCACTGAATTTCTGATGGGACAGTTAGGTAGAAAAACTAGCTGACGGAAAGGCGAAACAATGGACCCGCATGGTGCAGTGGTGAACGCATTAGTCCGGAAAGTGTAGAGTGTTGAATACCCACCGTATGCACGTACGGTTCGGAGTTTTGAAAATATTATATCTTAGCATCACTGTGGTCGTATTTTACGTAATACTCTTTAAAAAATATATTAGGCAGTAAATAAAAAGTTGTCACTGTATTGTATTTTTCACTGGATGTGAACTGGATGGTTAGGTGCCATTTTCTTTTGTTCTCATATCAAGCGAAGCTAGTAGCGCAGCGCCAATCATCACGAGTACGATTCTGATTTGATCCTGCACCACACTCACCAAGCTTGTTTTATCCTTCGAGAGTCGGAAAATTCCTACTAGACTTGTTTGGGAAAAGTGCACTCTCTGCAGTCTAAGTGGGAAAGCTCTAGCTCATCTATCTCAGCACTCCATGGAGAATCGGATCGACCAGCATTCAACGACATTCATCAAAAAAGGGAAATCTTCATGCAGCAACATGACCCACACGTAAAAAGTTGGAAGATCTTCGAAACATCAATGTTTGCGAGGAATTTAATTGGATGCAAGAGGTTCTTGGTTCCAAACAGTCGACATGAAGGAAGGTTGGGTGAAATAAATAGGTGTCGATATGAAAACAGTTATTTACGATATTAGACTCTTGAGTGGCACGTGTGGCACAGTGGTTGGAAGCGCCACTGCGACACGCACGTGGAATGCGCCCATGGCTCACCAAGCCTTCCATCCCTCCGGGGTTGGCAAATTGGTACCAGATTTGTCTGCGAGGATAGCAGCACTGGCTCGATACATCGGCAGGCCACCGCGAGTCATTGTAAAGGCCAGATATGCATTCAATCATCTCCAACGACACTTAATGAGGTCGAATGAATGGCGCATCCCTCAGGGATTGATCAACGCCGAGAACTTTATCCTTTTTTTTATTAGACTCTTAAGTGAAAAGAAGTCTTTTCATTGTTTTACCAATACCATCACTAGTGGGAGATTTAAGACGAATTGTTAACAAACTACAGAGTGAAACAAAACAGCAGCTCCCACACCGAAAGGTTTTGCTGGATGTCCAAATGCAATTGTATATCGGGTGTTCTTCCGTTAACGGATTAACCCGGTCTTGGAAGGAATTCCACTTCCTCATCCTCCTAGATGCCCAACTGAGAGTAAACATACGGCACGACAGAACCTAACGAAATACCTGTGATTAACTTATCGTCGCTAGTAATTTGAAAAACAAGTGGCTTCGTACGAATGCTTGACGTTCTTCATGTTTCTCAAGGAAGCGATGTGGTGCAATCAGTGGTTAGGGGCACCCTGCTTGCGCTTGCCACATAGTCTCTTAATTGACTGCGCTCCAAGCTAAACATGTTCTCATCCTTCCGAGATCGTAAAATTGGTACCGATATTACCTGGGATTTTAAAAAGGTTGCTGAAATGATACATCAATAGACCTCTATAAAACACTAAGTACGGCCAAATAAGCATTCGATCACCTATACAATGGCTAATGAAGCCGAGTAGATGGCGTGTCACTACCAAAGTGGGTACAAGTAAACTCTATTAATACCCGTTGTGTTCCATAGCTGATCACTAGGTTCTACTGGCTCCACCATAAGATACGAAAAACATCAAGCCTTTTTGTACTTCGATGTTTTATTTTTATTGTTCTGGTATAAAGGCTGGGTAACTTCCCCGGCTATTCAATGGCACGGCTTCACGTTTAGATGGGAACTCAGAGCGTGGGAATGTTCACCTCCCTCTCAACTTGAGTGATCATGCTTAGTAGAAGAACTTCTCGCTGTGTTTCACAATAAGGCACCTAGAAACACCACTATCAGTGAAGCGGAATGGCCAAAGATCGTTGACGAGATGTATTTTGTATCAAATCATATCTCGTCTGTTTTCAGCATACGTCGTCTGTACGATAGCACCGCTTTGATGCTCGATCGTGCTAAAGGAGGGATGGTTGCCGCACTACTTTGTAAGGCTAAAGATTTCATACTTCAAAATGACATTTTTAAGATGTTTTTTTTTAGCAGAGCTACTTGTAAAATGACCTATACCGTTCTCTATATTTTTAAGTAATCGCTTTGAAATTCTAAGAAAGGACACTTGCATTCTTCATTAAACGGCAGATTCGTATAAGAATCTGGGACCAGGAAGGAAAGCATTTCAACAGTTACTTGAATGGACTTTCAAACGATGATCTCTACTTATTGCTTTATTGATGATGAATACATTCGTAATGCTGTGGCTGTCTCGTAGTTCAGTCCCACTGAGATTCATCCTCATGTTCCTCTTCCATCTATGAATTAGCAAAATCTTTGAATGCATTCATTTATATGATCCTATAAACCGATCTTTTTGATTATGGAGGTGTTTCGTCGAATAGATTGCTGTCAACTTGACCTTTGCAGGCTCTGAGGGCGAAATCCGCCGAAACATCAGCTTATTCGTGAATAAAGAATAAAAATAACGCCTCGCATTTGCTCAACAAGAATACGAAGAATTACTTGATCTTCTTGAGCCAATGCTAGGTTGGTATAGGTCTTCGTTATCGTTGTTGTCGTTGTTGTTGTTGTTGTTGTTGTTGTTGTTGTTGTTGTTGTTGTTGTTGTTGTTGTTGTTGTTGTTGTTGTTGTTGTTCTCGTTGCTGTTGGCGTTGTTGGTCGATGGCTGACATTTCGGCGATTTCGCCTTCCTCAAGGCCTGGACGTATTTCATGTAGCAATAATCTTATATTCGGTGGAATATTTATAGTATTAGTGAAGAGCGAACTTTCAAATAAACGCCACATTGATCAAAAGGCTATTCACCGTGCTGTTACGAGTGGGGCCAGCCCATTCGTTCGTGGGGCCGCGAGCGAGACATACCCAGAGGTCACAATATCATTTTGAAATAAGGCGCCAGGTCACGCGTGATATCGAGACATTCGTCTTTCTGGATCATTTTTGGGTTTTTATAATTTATCCAAAACGCTTCAAGAGTCTTGCGCGTTGATGTTTTTGATTCCTGCGCCAGAATCCGGACACTCCCTTCAGAATTGTCGCCATTGGGCTTTTTTGCCCTATGCGTACCCAGAAGAGTGCTCTGACGAATTTTTACTTTCCCATCTGGGTGTTCTTTTATGCGGACACGAAGTGGTCCACCCGTTTCCCCAATATATTCCTCACAGCATGCGTTACATGAGATCAAGTATATTGTACCTGAATTCTTGTAATCCCCACCTCTCCCGTTGGGACAGATTATACAGTTTTCTGAGCTGCAGGAACGATCCTATTATTGATATCGATAAAACGAATCGATAGAAAGCGTTGCAAACTAACTGACTCCATAGGGTATAGGGTGGGAGGTCAATAATCGCCACATAATTTTCAGAACCGCTTTTTCTTGTGCATCTTTTACCGGCGTAACTTATTTCATTTGATATGAAGGATAGCTTGAGAGGAATTCTTTTTAGATTTGGAACTTTATTTCGGGGAGTAACCCTGCCTTTTGATCTGACCCATCTGACCCAAGTGGCGTTTGCTTCGTAGCCACTGGAAATTGCTATTTTTCGCGCCAGGTTTAGCGATTCTTTCCTTTCCTCTTCTCATGTGCACACATTTTCAGCCGTTCGGTACATGTTTCTGATGAGTACTTTTTTCATGTGTGAAGGATAGTAAGACAAGCAATGAACTGGTATACTTTTACTACTTGACTTAAGATACCATTTTGTTATATGCCCACTTTCTGAGAGTTTCATTTGGATGTGTAAGAATGGAAGCCAGTTCTCGGTCGGTTTTTCTCGTTTAAATTTTATATTCTCTGACTGACGGTTTAACAATTCAAAGCACTCATCCATCTGTTCTTGAGTGGAACACACGATGAAGCAGTCGTCTATGAATCGACAATAGAGTAAGGGTTGGTGATCGAGAATGGTGCAACCACCTTAGACATGAAAGCGATGGCAAGGCTTGGCGCTAGGCACTGTCCCATGGCCAGCCCTCTAATTTGTGCAAAATATTTTCCAGACCATCTGAAAATTAAACGACTGAGACACTGTTTTAAGAGAGTCCATTAGTTGTGCAATCGACATACCGTACATTT
Organism: Angiostrongylus cantonensis; assembly: GCA_009735665.1. Lineage (NCBI taxonomy): Eukaryota > Metazoa > Nematoda > Chromadorea > Rhabditida > Metastrongylidae > Angiostrongylus > Angiostrongylus cantonensis. The sequence continues at coordinate 1,527,641 of MQTX01000080.1, forward strand.
TTTTTTCTTTTCGTGCTCTACGAGCAACTCGAGAATGGCTTGCATTGTGGAGTCATTCGACACGTTGGTATAAAGTGAAGTAACATCGAATGACTCCATTACATGCGAGCTGTTTGGTTACGCGCACCGTAGGTGGTCTAGAAATATTTTTGTGTTGGGTAAATGGGTTGGAATTGACTTTAGTAACTGAGTCAGGATAAGGTTTAAGAACCACGTTATTCTATCCGTTGGCCCACCTATAATTGATGATTGGTTTCACTTCAAATGATGACGGTTCGTTGGACGCAAGATCATCAGCAGAAGTAAGCTTATGTATCGTAGTAGGTAAATATAGGATAGGACATGTTGGATGATCGTTCTTAAACCCAGAAATAACTAAAGGCTCTGCACTCGCTGCCTTTGCCGTATTGACCAACTTCATATTTAACTTTCGGTATTGATTTCCATAATCCTTTTCAGAGGATGCTCAGCTCAAAGAAATATCGTTGAGGTGCTCCTCTGTTGTGGTAACATTCAGCTGAATAGGAATAACTACAAATTGTCTCACTAATAGAAAATCGCATAGATTTTGAGTCCAAAGGATCTCCAACCTATCGCATATCACATGTTTGTTGGTGTGTAAAGTTGGGGTTTCATTTTCTTTGTTGGTAGTGATTAAGTGTCCGGGAAATTTTGTCCGAAAAATAAACGAAATTCTGGGTCAACACCGTTATTTGGGAGCTCTTGCTTAAGGAAAGCTCGCGAAAGGTATCGGTGGTAGTTCCCCCCTTGTCACTTCTTTACCCAGCCTTTTTAGCCTAGCACCTGATCTTGAAGCTGATGCAGACTATACGTGATTCTGCACAGGATTGGTTTAGAGATGGGTTGACTTGGGGGAAAAAAAAACGGACAATAGGCGCGCATTTTCCCGAAGCGTTATGCCTTCTAATAAAGTAACTCTGGATGACTTCGGTGCGCGCCCTAGTTCAAGATTATCGCTTAAATCCTGATCAGCGGTGGTCGTTTGTTTTGATCTTTGTGGGCGATGTCATAGACCCTCAAACTTCTTTCTTAACTTGTTCCTAATGTCACACCGAATCTTGCTACAGATGGATATGGACCTAGATGTTATTGTCTTCCAAAGGATTCCTCTCCAACTACTGAACAGAGTGATTTTCTTTGTACATATATTTGTTTACTGGTGAAAACATTTCGTTTTGTATGCACCGCATTGAAATGCGTAGCAGTTTTTGACAAGTCGCATAAAGGATAAAGCTCTCAGCGTTGATTAATCCCTGAGAAATGCGCCATGCATTCGTCTTCATTAAGTATCGTTGGAGATGATTGAATGCATATCTGGCCTTTACAATGACCCGCGGTGGCCTGCCGATGTATCGAGCCAGTGCTGCTATCCTCCCAGACAAATCTGGTACCAGTTTCCCGACTCAGGGGAGATAGAAGGCTTGGTAAGCCGTGAACACTGGAATTGATTCCACGTGTGTGTCGCAGTGGCGCCTCCAACCACTACGCCCCTATATTTATTAATTTGATCTTATAAACTGATCTTTTTAAGCTGATGCGAGGTTAGTATAAGTCTTCGTTGTCGTTCCTGTTGTTGTTGTTGTTGGTCGATGGCTGACGTTTCGGCGATTTCACCTTCCTCAGAGCCTGGACGTATTTTGTGCAAGAATAGTTTAATTATTTGATGGAAAAGAACGTTCTTTAAAACTGTTTCGATTATTGATCCCCCACTCTCTCTCTCTCTCTCTCTCTCTCTCTCTCTCTCTCTCTCTCTCTCTCTCTGAATTTAGATGTGATGTTACCTACTCCTAGGATAAGTCTATTAAGAACGTTATTAGTTTTATTGACTTTTTCGCTCAGACTTCATTAGTCTTAGAACAACAGAGGACTTAACCCGTTAAGAATCGTCTTATGGTCGAACAGTGGAGTTCGAACAATGCCCCTTCTTGAACGCATCTGGAAAAGATCAATAAGTATTATCCCGTTCTTTTATAAACGTACACAACAGCGGACCATTAAAAAACGCAATGCAATGTCATCAATGTATGCGCATAAGACCAGAATGGGTCATACGCATTTGTTTCAATACACACTGTTGAAGCTGTTTATTTCGTCGCGAAAGAATCCGTGCTCCACACTTAATAATTTGCAAATAACCGTTTTTAGATGGGTTTTCCTGCGGTAACAAATTAGACGAGGTCCCAAGCGACCACTGCTCAAAATTAGATATCCTTGCATCTGTGTTAAAGTGGCAATAATTCAAATCTCTTGTCTTACCCGGGACCCTTTCCTAGGAAGCTCTTACGTCATATGACTTAGAAATTTGAAAACCCACACATCACTGAAATCGTTCATTGTAACTTCATGACATTCCATGTATGCATAGCATACAATTCATTTCAGGCACTATGTGGTAGACAGCGATTCTGTGAAAGTAGGTCATGAGCGGAATCTAATCTCTATAGGTGCAAAGTTCGTAGTTAACTGATTTGATATCTGACGATGATAGCGAGCTTTGCACACTTTTTTTTTCTATTTACTGGCGAAATGCAGGGAAAACAAAGGCCTCTTAGAAATTTGTAAGCTTCATTTTTATGCGAAAACCTAGGTGATGTCTCCATCTTAGTAGAATTCTTTTCAGTTCGAATGAATTCTACCTCTATCAATAGCTAAAATAATACTGAGATATTTGCAAAACTTCGGACCGCAGGTGTCGTCGGTGCGGAACGAATACGCTATTGTCCTTTTCGGGATGTAACGCGTTCACCACCACACCATACCGGTTTGCAAATATTTCACCATCATCTTAGTTGTATTTCACATGATACCCTGCCGTTAAAAATTATACTAGGCAGTATATAAAGAGAGGTTAAGACCTATCAATAGCACCATTAGGCTAACAAAATAGCGCTTATCAACAGGTCCTTAATCAAAAATGACTCCCAGTTGGAGAAAACTTATCTTAATCTGCGTTATGCTAGAAAGCTAAAAGATATAAAGGATAAGGCTCTCGGCGTTGATCAGTCCCTGAGGGATGTGCCATGCATTCGACTTCAGTAAGTATCGTTGGAGGTGATTGAATGCATATCTGGCCTTTACAATGACTCGCGGTGGCCTGCCGATGTATCGATCCAGTGCTGCTATCCTCCCAGACAAGTCTGGTACCAATTTGCCGACCCCGGAAGCATGGAAGGCTTGGTGGGCCATGGGCACCGGGATCGATTCCACGTGCCAGACTCAAGGTTTCAGTCTCGCTGAAAGGCTAGAAACCAGTAAATGGCAGTTCTTCATGATCAGTGAAATGTCGAACATCAAGACGTGAAATGATTAAAGTAGTCCAGAAGTGACAACAAATGAATGATTTCAGTAACTATAAATACAACCTAGCTTATCAAAAAAAAAAGGTGTAACTTAATAGTTAAGTCATAACGACTCTATGTCCGCCTCATGTTACGCATAATGGTGAATATGCTAAAGTTCTATTTTACTGAGAACATTAAACAAAAACACGAACTGACATCTAAGCAGCATGACGTCATTGGCACTTGGCACTTAGCACAATAGCATCGGTTTTTCGTATAGTTCCCTTTTTTACTGGGAATAGACAAAAAAAAAACCTAAATTTACGTCACTAGCTGCATATGAGCTCAGAACTAACCCTTCTTTGTTTCGAAACCGACTTTCCTTGAACCTCGGTGTGCTTAATCAATATGTATTCTTTCTTTGATGAGCTAACACGAGGTTGATAATAATATTTATTATCGGCTAACGTTTCGACGTCTTCGTCTTCATCAGAGCCGATGATCCGAGTCGATGGTCCACGCTTGTTATTCGTCTCGATGTGGCGGCTTCGCCTTCGTGTCGAGTCAGGTCTTCCTCAGCGGTCCGTCTCCTCGAATCCATCGAGACCATCGACTCGGATCATCGGCTCTGATGAAGACGAAGACGTCGAAACGTTAGCCGATAATAAATATTATTATCAACCTCGTGTTAGCTCATCAAAGAAAGAATACATAACCTTTCTTTCTCAGAAACGCAATATAATCCAGAAAGAACATCTTAGCATAATGTCATCATCTCCTTGTCCGGTCGTGATTTCGTGCTTTTCAACGTGGCACGATTAGAATCGATCGCATTTCTGAATCGCGTTTTCTTTTCATTGATACTTCACCACTGTCTTTCATCTTTATTTTATTCATTATTATTTTCTAAACTCAATTTTTGTGGGCTCGATTTTGTTCTGACACTTTCACCGTTCACTGGCCTAAATCCCCATCGCATATTTCACATCGCGCGCTCTTCGTGTAGGAAATTCTCATATTAATTCTCGATTTGGTAACTGAACAGAAAGCAAAGAAAGATTAAAATATGTACTGTTCATTAGCTTTTACTTTCATAAAGTTATTTGTCTATCACCTGTATCACCCGTACTCCCGTTGATCATCGAGTGACTCGAGCTAGCTCCATTAAATCTTCCATTTGTCCCTACCGCGCACAAGAGTAGCCCAGTGGGTTTTGCTTGCTTTAGGGACCCGTCGAGCATCATATCTTTCTTCCAGGCTTTTCGTGAAGAACTCTGACCATCGGGTCGGTGGTCTTCCTGCAGTACGTTTGACATTCCGAGGAATCTAGTCACATTTGTCTATATTTCTTACAAATCCACTGAACTAATAGTTGGATCTGGCCAGTTGTTCGATGATGACAAGTCAGTCATCGTTCCCTAATTCTTTGGAAGAAAAAACTATTCACAATGTTTAGTTTTTCTTTTCTGCTTTCTATAATTTTTACGGCAGGGTATTAAGCGAAATACAACCACATGATTGCGGAGATATTTGCAAAACTCACGGACGGCAGGTGCCTGCTGTGGGGAAAGAACGCGCTATTGTCCTTTTCGGAGAGTAACGCGTTCACCACTATGCCATGCGAGTCCTTCGTTTCGCCTGTCTCGCAGCTAGTTCTATCGATCAGTGCCGTTACTCCCCGGAAAGGACAGTAGCACGTTCGTTCCCCACCGCAGACACCTGTGGTCCAGAGGAAAAGCAATGTTGTTCTCACCTAAACAAACATGACGGGACTTCGGCCAACTAACCGAACAATCGAAAGAATTCGATGTTTTATTTCAATAAGCAGACACGAGGTTGTTATTATAGAATTTATGAGGATAGAATAGCTGACGTTTCGGCGGCTTCGCCTTCTTCACAGCCTGGAAAGATCAAATTGAGATGCGATCCACTCAGCCAAAAACTTTCATAACCCTAGTAGATAAAACTTAACAAATAAATTTGTATTCACATATGAAACAGCCTCATTTAAACGCCTACCGTTTATTTGTTGTAAGTATATAAGTTAGTTGGTGGATAGCAGCCCTACAGAGTAATACAGGCGAGGACTGTGCCTGTGTTAGGTCATTGGATTAACCTGAGGTATGGCGCCAGGTCACGCGTGATGACAAGACACTCCTCCTTGCGGTTCATTTTTGGGTATTTCGAAATGATCTAAAACGCTTCAAGAGTTTTACGCGCTGATGTTTTCGATTCGTGCGTGAGGATAGTGACTCCTACTTCGAAATCTTCTCCGTTGTGTTCCTGCATCCTATGCGCGCCTAGTGGAGTGCTTGGTTTTAATTTAGATTTACCGACTAGGTGTTCTTTTATGCGGACGCAGAGCGGTCTACCCGTTTCGCCAACGTATTCGTCCCCGCACGCTTTACATGAGATCAGGTAGACTGTACCCGAGCTCATGCAATCACCGTCTCTACCGTTAGGGCAAATTATGCAGTTTTTCGTTGAACATAGACGGTCATAGAGGCGGTTGCAAACTAGCTGGCCTCGTAGACTGTCCGCAGGCATTTCTATCACTCTTACGGAATTCTCTAGACCCGCCCTTATTAAGCAACGTTTTATGGCTGCACTTATTTCGATAGAAATAAAGAGTAAGAGGAACGGAGCCTTGTTTTCGCTAGAATTATCGCTTTGGGGCGTTGTTCTTACTCTGTGCCTATGCCCAGCAGCTACAGTTTCGTAACCATTTGAAATGACTATTTGTCACGCCAGTTTCGAGGATTCTTCCTACCTGTTCACACGTTGGTGGCGGTTCGAAACATATTTCTTATAAGCGCCCTTTTAGTATGTGAGGCATGAGAGGAGAGGTAATGAACCAGTATATTCTTACTGCTTGGCTTTCGTTACCATTTTGTGATGTAGCCGTTTTCGGATAGCTTGACTTGAACGTTTAGGAATGGAAGCCAATTTTCTTTCGGTTTCTCACGAGTGAATTTTATGTACTCTGACTGCTTGTTCAATAAATGGAAACATTTGTCCATCTATTTTTGTGTGGAGCAGATGACAAAACAGTCATCTATACACCTGCAGTAGGGTTATGGCCCGAGGTCGATTACTGGTGCTTCCACTTTAGACATAAAGGCAACGGAAAGATCCCCATGAACATAAGCAACTTTTTATGGCTTTTCGCCTAACACCGTGTGGTAGGTAGGGGATAACCATAATCAATAAACTTGAGAAAAATCCTACGAAAGCCGAAACTGTTTCCAGGCATCTTCTTGACAATGATGCCCATGCAATAATGAACGTAAGCAACCGACCATACCCCCTTCTCATTCATCTTTCACGCTAGAATGAAACTGAGGGTTTTTCGGAAAATTTTTGAGAATCCATTAAAACAATTGTTTCTTAATTCTCTACAACCCAAAAAGTTTTATTTTTAAACGACTTCGTGACCATTGTGGTCTTCTCAATTGCTAAACACAATTTTCCGAGAACTTGAGAACTCCTTTTTTTTCTTAAACTAAAAAATAATGTAGCAACCATTTGTAAGTTTGTGAACATTAAAAAAAAATACGGTTTTACCTCTTTTTTCGTTGAAGGGTGATTGCTGTTGGCAAGTGATCGATAGAACTAGCTGAGAGACAGACGAGATGAAGAACCCGCATAGTGTGGTGGTGAACGCATTAGCCCATGAAAAACCCAATAGCGCGTTCGTTCCCCATCGTATACAGCTGGGGTCCGGAAGTTTTGTAAATATCTCAGCATCATTGCGATTTTCCCTTTGCTTTTAATTTCCGTATATTAATGTCTGTACATCGATCTTTCGACAACTTCGTGATCAAAAATTTCATAGGGTCATGTAATAATGACATCGCCATCTCACCTTCTATCCCTGTAAGGGCGTAGAATATATTTTCTAAGATGCTTATCTTTGTGCCAAGCTCGTACCACCTACATATTCAGTATATCTTTGCTCCATGCCTCGTTTCCTTTCATGCGTTTCACTTTTCCGTTCTTTTATTGAATGTTAATTCATTGATGATTGATGTGTTTGTTTGAGTTAATTATAACGCTACTGCTAGCATCTAGCATATGTAAACAGCTTTGCCAATAAACGATAAAGCATAAGATTCCTGGCGTTGGACCATCCGTTGAGTCGTGGCGGGGGAGGCGTCGTGCATTTTGACTCCATTCGCAGTATGCTGCATGTAGCGCAATGGTTGGAGGCGCCCTGCTATACACATGTTATCGAATCCCACTCTCAAGGCTCACAAAGTCTTCGATCACTTTGAGATCGGCAAATTGGTACCGGGTGGTACCAGGCTGTAGTAGCGCTGGCTCGACACATCGGTGGAGGCCACCGTAAGTCAGTAAAAGTCAGATATACATTCAGTCACCTCCAAACGATGCTTAGTGAAGTTAAATACATGACGCATCTCTCAGGTATTGATCAACGCCAAGGGATTTATCCTTTATTTTTTTTTATCGTAATATCGTGGACTCGGTTGACGGCGTATCTGTCCTATGCAATCACTTCCGGTAATCTACCAATGTATCAAGTCAATATCTTCCCATACGTGCACAGTAGCGATTTAGTACGTCTGCAGGGATCGTCTCTCAATCACGCTAAGTTCACTACACCATTAGCGTCGTTGTGTTAGAACAGAACGATCCACTTCTTACGAAATGAGCTTGAGATTTTGTGAACTTGAGATCTCGCGATCAGCGCGAGCTCAGTGACTAGGTGGAAATTTCTAAAGCTTTATGTAGATATTGGAAAGCTTAACACATTAATTACTTAATGTACCGATATTTGAAAGGGAAGACAGGTATTTAATGGGGTTCATTTACTTACTTGGACACTTGGACGGTCCGTCTTCACGAGTTGTGCGGACCCCTGCACATATGCCATTCGTTCGTTTCTCTCGCAGTCGTAGTCCATGGTGGTGGTCTTGTTCGAGCACGGTAGCGCTTGCGATGGTGTTCATTTACGAACATCATTTACCAATGTCACTTTGGTAAATCTCGTGGTAACGACTGCATCCTGTTCCTAAGCTTAATTTCACATCTAACTAATGCATAATGGAAATAACATCGAGCATTTATTTAGTAAGAAGGATTTCTGTTAAATATAAGACAATGTGACGACCGTTAATCCGATGCCTTCCTCGACAATGATCCTTTTCAAATTCATCGTAAGTGATCGCCAACGACATCATGGATGGATTACCCAACTTCGAAGAAATCGTCTATGCAGGTCAAAATCCACCAGTCCGTGAGGGATTGCACTGAGAAAGCACTTTTCAGCACATCATCTCACCAAGCCCGACGTCATCCGATCGTGACAGGACTGCGTATCTGCTCAGCGTACGCTACTTCTCCCTTCACTCTCACCGAATCGATGCCTCGCCGCCCCAAAGAGGCTCTCAGTCTATGCTTTCATTGCTAGTGCTCATAATTTCCATTAATTTTCGTCTTTATTCGGACTATACCACCAGAAGTATCACTTTCATACTAGTCATCTTCCTGTTTCGAAATGACCATGACAACTCGTACAGTCCGAGTTCATTTTTAAACTTCGAATTCTGTTATAATTCTGTCCAACAATAGTAACCTCATCATGCACTTCACTAAATACAGTACACAAAATCCACCTTTAAATAGTGGGAAAATGTTGAGTGTTGAAGAATAAAGGCGTTGTATTCATTGTAAAAGCAAAAATCTTTTTGGTAAATTGGGTTACTGGCTAAAAGTATAGAGAGAAACTCTACCATTCGGTTGATACGCTTCGAAAATCTTTCAGAAAATACGTGTATGTCGTTGAATACATTTTCCCCTTATTATAATTCTCATACTTATTATCGTAATTGTTTACAGTGGGTCCATGTGCAGCCACTTATCGCCGTATGGGTGAGCACTGCGAACGCAGCGCCGAGGAACTCGTCCGCGGATGTCGGCCGGGAAGCTCAACTCGACTACCGTTGTCGGTTAGATTTACCAAAGTCTCCCTTTTTTTTAAAGAAAAAATTTTCTTGATATAACTATGGTTAGAGTTGACGCTTAGCCGCTTTCTAAATCGCAAAATAAGCAAAAAGTTTGGAAAGTACTGCAAGAGAGAAACTTAGCCTGTACACTACTTCTTTATTTGCTGCCTATTATTTTTCATGATAGGATATTATGTGAACTACAGCCACAATGATGCCTAAATATTTGCAAAACGTGCTCACTAGGTCAGTTACCCTTTCTGGGGGCTTGCGTTTTACTGCACTGCACGACTGAGTCATCACTCAGCTTAATTGGGTTCAATGCTGATTTCTGTCTTCAGATTATTTCCGTTGACGAGTAATTGCTGATAGCGCCATTAGGGTAGAAGACTGGCTGAGAGCAAAGCAAAGCAGAGCCTCAGCAGCACAAAGAGTAAGATGTGAGCCCTTGGAGAAGACGATCGTGCGTTAGAATCTCGCTTGAGGTCTGGGGTTTGCAAATATCTCAGCATCATTGTGGCTGAACTTGTGTTGTTTTTCGTCGTCTCTACATCTTTTTATTTTTTGCTCCTCCCTAGCTACCACATTGACGGCAATCTATGTAATTCAAATGCAGAACCTCCTTGGTTCTTTTTTAATTAGAATCTTAGAAGACAAATATTTCAAGTGTGGGAGATTTTCTAGTGAACGCTTACTTTTACTACAGCATTCATAACTTTAAATAGTTCCCAAGATCGACTTTCTATTAACCTTGGCATTGGTTTATAAGTCTGTTGTTCTCTTTTTTGCAGCAATCGCGAGGTTGTTATTCAGCGCACCTTTACTTCCAAACAAATATAACACATACAACACAAAGGTAGCTGACGTTTCGGCAGCATCGCCTTCCTCTGAGCCTGGAAGGGTACACTAATGTGTAATTTATTAGGTCAAACGCCTCAACAACGCAAACAGAAAGATGAAAATCTGAACAGTAATTACACGATCACCGGCTTCTCGAAAAATCCACCTTTTCTACCTGTTTTCCACCAAGGAAGAACGACCGCTTAGAGTCGAATATGGTTGATTGCTGCACCACTCCACATCAAAAATCAGTTCTAAGATACGGGGTTAGATCACGCGTTATCTCAGGGCACTCTTCCCTACTATTCATTCTTGGATTTTTGTAATTTATCCGAAAAGCCTCGAGAAATTTGCGCGTTGGTGTCTTAGGATCGCGTGTGAGGATAACGACTTCTATATCAAAATCGCCTCCGCTGTGCTTTTGTATCCTATGCGTCCCTAGTGGCGTGCCTTGTTTTGCTCTTCGTTTGCCATCTAGGGGCTCTTTTATGCAGACACATAAAGGTCTGCCCTTTTTACCAATATATACGTCTCCGCAAGTACCACAAGAGATTAGGTATATCGCATTTGAACTCACGCAGTCACCGTCTCTGCCGTAAGGAGAAATTACGCAATTTGGTGTTTCACATAGGCGGTCATACAGGCGGTTACGAACTAACTGTCACGTAGAGTATCCGATGGTGTTTCATCGATCGCTACCGATTCCTCTAGATCTGCCTTTCTTGAGCATCACTTTGTCGCTGCACTTATTTCTACGCTAATGAGGGGCAAGATAAACGGGATTTTGTTTCGGCCAAACCCTTCGTTTTGGGGCGTCGCTTTCCTTCTAAACTTATCTCATGGGGTTACTATTTCGTAGCTATTGCCAAGTCACACGATTCTTACTTTAGTTCCCTACTTGTGCACACAGAGGTGGCTGTTCGAAACATGTTTCGCATAAGCGCCCTCTTTGTGTGTGAAGGGTGGGAAGAAAGGACATGAACAAAGACGTTCTTGTTACTTGGCTTTCGGTACCACTTTGTCATGTAACCGCTACTTGATAGGGTTATTTGAACGTTTAAAACGGTAGCCAGTTTTTTCTTGGTTTCTCTCGGGTGAACTTGATGTACTCTGACTGCTCGTTCAATAATTCAAAGCATTTGTCCATCTCCTCCTATGTAGAGAAGACGATAAAACAATCATCTATACATCTGCAGTAGAGTAGCGGCCTGTAAACACAATGACAAGGCTTGGTGCCAGTCGCCGTCCCATTGTCAGCCCCCTTATTTGCGCGTAGTATTTTCCAGACCATCTGAAAATCGAGCAGTTTAGGCACTCCTTTAAGAGAGCCATGAGCTGCTGGAGGGACAAGCGATGCATTTTTATTTTTTCTTCATGGTCATCAAGAAGTTCGAGGATGGCTTGCATTGCGGAGTCATTCGATACGTTGGTGTAGAGCGCGGTAACGTCGAACGTCTCCATCACGAACGCGTTATTAGGGGAAGCATTACGTAGACGTTCAAAGAACATTTGGGTGTTCTTGCGGTGAGCTGGAATGTGTTTAAGCAACTGGGTTAGTATTAAGCTTAGAAATCAGGTTATCCTATCCGTTGGCCTGTCTACACAGCTGATAATTGGTCTAACCTTAAATGATGATGGATTGGTTAACGTAACATCATCAGGTGATACCAACTTATGTTTTAATAAGTAGGTATAAGACGGAGCATGTTGGTATTGACTTTAAAAGTGCGAAATAACGGATGGTTTAGGCCCCCAGCCTTTGCTATTGGCCCATTCATTATTAAGTTTTCGGTATTGTCTGCTGTATTCCCTTTCAGATGATGGGCGATAAAGAGTAACATCACTAAGATGTTCCTCAATTATCTTAACATCTACCTGGCGAGGATTAACAACGAACTCTCCCCCCTTATCACTAACTCATAGCCTAATGGTTTTTGACCTAATGGTTTATTAAATCTTTAATTTCTTGCATGCCACACTTTTGTACAGCTGTGAGATTAAGGATAAACTTTTCATCGCGGTAGTGATTAAGGGTCTTGAAAACGCCGTCCGAAAACATGCGGAATTTTGTGTCAATTCCGTCGTTGGGGTCCTGCTGTCTAAAAAACGTTCTAGGGAAAGCAGATGGTGGTAATGTCGCCGCCTTTTCGTTTTCACCTCTATTTGATATTTCCTGTTTAGCCTGATAGCGGAGTCGATCTTGAAGCTCATAAAGGTTGCATGCTATCCTACGCAAGGTCATTTTAGAAATGGGCTGTGATGGTGAAAACTAGGGCCCAATTCTGAAACCGAGCGCGCACTCTCAGGTGTCATGCTCCCAAGTACGGTGACTCTAGACTTTTTTGGTGCAGCATCAACCGTATTTTGACTCCTAGCAAAGTTCGTTTCTCTATGGTTTCTTGAAGCCGAGACACGCGAATTATTCAACAGATTCTCAAACTTTCGCTGTAAGGTCATTTTAGCATTAAACCTAATAGAATTGCATATCAGTATTGATCCACCAACTATTCTCCTCCAAAGTTGATCCTCCAAATACAAAGCACAAAAATGCTCCTTCGTCACACATTTCATCCTTCTTGCGAACATATCGTTCCGCTCGCTTCGTAGTGCGGCACTAAGTAGTTCCATTTCGATGCCTCGTGCTTTAGAGCTTTAGAGCTTTAGAGCTTTTTAACTAAAGCGATGCTGAGATATTTGCAAAACTCTGAACCGCAGGTGTCTATAGTGGGGAACGTACGCGCTATTGTCCTTTCCGGGGAGTAACGCGTTCACCACCACACCATTCTGGTCCTTCGTTTTGCCTGTCTCTCAGCTAGTTCTATCGATCTCTACCATCAGTAATTGCCGATTTGCGCTCCCCAGATCAATCCCACTGACGGGTGATATCTCAATATCTCAGCATCGTTTTAGTTATATTTCGTATTATAACCTGCCATTAAAAATAGTAGGCAGTAAATAAAACGGTTAAGATTGTGATTATAACTACAGACAGTTCACACGGATGGGTGATATGCCTCTTTCACATTAAAATACATGTCTGAGATATTGTTGGAATCACACACGACAACGAGGCATTCCTCTCTGTTGCTCGTTTTCGGATTCTTGGAATTAATCTAGAATGTTTTGAAACCTTTGCGCCCTGAAATTGCGCCTTCCCATGTGGTAATGGTAACTCCTTGAAAATGTTCCTCGTTATTGCTCCGTATTTTTTGCGCGAGATTGAAGGTTTTTAGTATAGATGTAGAGGAGAACCACGCTCCTAAACCGAAATTCTAACTATAATAAGATCCCGTTTATCCTGCCCTTTATTTCTAACGAAACAAGTGCACATACAAAACGTTGTTTAAGAAGGCCCGGTCTAAAGAATTCGGCAGCAGTGATTGCAATAGCACCGAGCACCCATGAAGTCAGCTAGTTCGCAATCGCCTAATCGCCTATACGACCGTCTATCTACAACGCAAAATTGCATAATTTGACCTAACCGTAGAAACAGTGATTGAACGAGTTCGGGTACGATTTATCTGGCTTTTTGTAAAGTATGCGGGGGCGAAAACATTGACGAAACGGATAGACTACCCTGCGCCTGTATAGGAGAACACCTGGACGGTAAACTTGAAGTTTAACCAAATGCTCCAGAAGGCGCGCATAGAACATAACCACATAACAAGGATGATTTTGAAGTAGAAGTTATTATACTCACGCGGGAAGCGAAAACTTCGGCACACAGAACTCTCAAAGCATTCTGGTTAAGTTCCAAGAATCTGAAAATGAACCGCATAGTGGAATGCTTCGTTGTAAACGCGTGACCTCACACAGTGTTTGGTTAAGATTGGTGTTTTTATGTGAGAGCAGCACATTTTGCTTCTATGTGAACTCTGTGCGATTGATTCCCCCGTGAAAAACACAATTTTGTTTTCAACTTAAATGGTGCTGAGATATTTGCAAAACTACGGACCGCAGTGTCTGCGGTGGGGAACGAACGCGCTATTTCCCTTTATGGAGGCTAATGCGCTCACCACCACACCGTGCGGGTCTTTCGTTTCACCTCTACTTTGGTTTTAATGCGATTGAAATTTTGGCTTAATATTCTCTCTAGTTTGCTTATGGAGTTCTTTGGCTGGAAAGATTGTAGTCAACTTGACCTCTCAAGACTGTTAGAAAGGCTAAATCCGTCTAATCGTTGGCTTTTCCGTCAATTGAGAATAAATTAACACCTCGCGTTTTCACATCAAGAATATGGTGAACTATTCGATCAATGCCGAGGTTAATAGGAAGTCGGTCTTGAGAATCACTGTGTCTATTTCTACCGCTTATAAGTAAGGGCGCGTGTGGCGCAGTGGTTGGAGGCGCCATTGCGACACACGTGGAATAGATCCCTGAGCCTATGGCTCATCAAGCCTTCCATCTCTCCGGGGTCGGCATATTGATACCAGACTTGTCTGGGAGGATAGTAGCACTGGATCGATACATCGGCAAGCCACCGCGAGTCATTGTAAAGGCCAGATATACATTCAATCACCTCCAAATGATACATAATGAAGTCGAATGCATGGCGCATCCCTCAGGGATTGATCAACGCTGAGAGCTTTAGAGCTTTTTATACGTACTTTTTCCATTTTTCTGCACGTATTACTTGTGTTTTTGTCGAAAAAAATGCTTTGATCACTTTAGATGACTCATCAAGCAAGCAGTATAGTCAGTACCGATCAGATTCAACTAAGCAGAGACTTTGTCTATTCACTTCATCATAACTTCAAGTCGAGTTTGTTGTACGGAAAGAACAACGTCAGCGTTGCAGACGGCGATCAGCCAACAGTAAAAGGTTAAAGGTCTATGAAATTTGAAAAAAAACACCTTCAGCCACCATCAGAAATCATCTTATTGATTTACGGAACAGATTTCCTTAAATGTTATGCAGAATAATCAATATTCACTCCAATATCCAATTTATAGGGCCACAAAAGTCATGGAAAATAGACGGTACGCATTGATATAAACGCATGACTTCGATAGTTTTATCCTAATTTAAAAACCGTGTAAAGCAGCACTATGTTTTTCATTGATGTTTTAATAGTAGAAAGAGTGATAGAAAGGCAGAGGGTGAACACAAGAAAAGAGAACATGGTTAGAAAGCTTACTGAAGAAACTTCCAACTAAAAGATATGGTCCCACTGAAAAAATTGGCTATCGTCTTCAAAGAATTTGTTGATTTTTTAAAGTATTTGAAAGCTATGAGGGACCTTTATCCGTGTTGTTATTTATGCACATATGTTGTTCTTGCAATAAAATCCTCGATATCAATATCTAATGATTATAATAAAGATATTGGGGGCGTGTGGCGCAGTGGTTGGAAGCGCCACTGCGTCACAAACGTGGACTCGATCCTTGCACCAATGGCCCACCAAGCCTTCCATCCCTCTGGGGTCGGCGAATTGGTACCAGAATTTCCGAGCAGTACTGGCTCGATACATCGGTAGGCCACCGCGAGTTATTGTAAAGACCAGATATGCATTCAATCACCTTCAACGATACTTAATGAAGTCGAATGCATGGCGCATTCCACATGGATGGATCAACCCCGAGAGCTTTATCCTTTATCCTTTATAATGAAGGATAGGAAAAATAAAGTTCTCGACGTTAATCCTCTCGTGAGGGATACGCCATGCACTCAACTTCATTAACCATCGGAACATGTCACTGTATGTATATATTCTCTATACAAACACTCGCGGTAGCCCATCGATGTATCGAGTCAGTGCTACTATCCTACCAGAGAAATCTGGTAGCAGTTTTCCGATCTCGGAGAGATGGAAGGCTTTGTTGGCCTGGGACGCGGGATCGGACCCATGTATATTGCAGGACACCTCTAAGCACTGTGCTACACACGCCTCAGTGCTTATAGTGGATTATTTACTCGTGAATTTATGTTTAAATTCAAATTTCACGACCATTAGAAATATACTTCAAGGCATAATTGACCGCATGCATTGGTTCAAATGCAAAGTGCTAAGCGCGGCAAAAAATTGCTTGTAATACCAAGCTCCTGGTTCACAAGATTATGCGTCGTTTCATATATAATAATTAGCAAGAATTTTACATATATTGCACCACTAATATTGTCGTTTTACCGTATTACTGCTGTCATTTAGTGTCTTTGACATCCCGTTCATTTTGAACGCATAGAAACTGGCTGGTTTATTTTCAAGCTTAAAAGAACAATACAGTTTTTTGCGCTAATCGATACGGTGACATCTACACTTTAGGTTATTTGTCTCTTCATAAAAGTTATGATGGAGTATTGACGTTACGGTGGACACCAAACCATTTGATGCATGCAAGGTGAGAAATCTCATGGTATGACTTTTCTTCACTTCCTGAAAATCCTCTAGCTGTTCCAGTTCTCAACCATCATCGGCAAATGCTAAAGAAGTAGAACAACAATGGTTGTGGAAGCAAGCAATCAACGTAAATATGGATGACATCATCTACATTCATCTTCATCAAAGAGGTCAGAACCACCAATGGGACTCTTACCTCTGTTAGGCTCTGATCGATTCGCGAGAACTGTGAGAGCCAGAAATCCACCAAAAAACAGTAACTAAACCATAGGCATGCATGAATACCCCTAGCAAATACAGAAAGTATGTGCCAAATCGGCGCAGCAGAAACAGGGAGTCCATCCCTGGATCCACCTGCGTCTCAGGGAAGCAGAGGTCGCTTTTGGTCCACGATTTAACCCCCTATCCGCCACTTGGGGCGCGCCACATAGTCTCGCGATTAACTGGCTCGAGATCCCTCATATGGGGAAAATCCGTGAAACTAAAACCATGCAGCTCAATAATAGGCAATAAACCGTGTTTGACTCCTCTTTAGAAGAGTAGGTTCGCAAATGTTACGTAGACACCTCATGCCCTGTATTTACCATAGTCTAGTTGCTTATATGTGTCTAATTCCACCACACCTCTGAAAAAGTAAAGTAAGAATCAGAAATTTTTAGCAAAATGCCCAAGACATCAGATATCTACCTGAGATTTATCTTTTGGTTACCGAAGTAACGGAGAAAGTTGTTAGAGGTAAAAACCATGGGACTCCTACATTCCATGCTCTTAGATGTCCTGCTGCTCATTCATTTTTCTCCTGTGAAAGGAACAGGGCCGCATGTAATGATCAGACATGCCCTGTGATAAATACCTGGTCACTATTTCGTTTTCACACCATGACTTGAACAAGCTATCCATCCTTTGGGGAATTAACAAGTTACTGTCTGGCATACTTATCCACGGCATAAAAATCCTAGCTTCATAAGTCGGTAGAACCCTAGGAATCAATTGTAAAGGCCAGATATGCTTTCATTTCTGCAATACTGAGTGGAACCGAATGTATTGCGCATTCTACAGCTGCTGATCACTTGCCAAACTAGGTTATATTTAGCCTTTGCTTTCCTTTAAAGGAAAGATGTAAACACATTTTCATTATGAAATAAAAGGTGAATTTTGTTATAAACATTGCAATACTAAGTACTCAACGAAGGAGAGAGAATGGAAAAGCAAGCCAAAACTAGAACACAACTTAAAGGATAAAGGATAAAGCTCTTGGCGTTGATCAATCCCTGAGGGATGCGCCATGTATTCGACTTCATTAAGTATCGTTGAAGGTGATTGAATGCATATCTGGCCTTTACAATGACTCGCGGTGGCCTGCCGATGTATCGAGTAAGTGCTGCTATCCTCCCAGACAAGTCTGGTACCAATTTCCCGACCCAAAGGAGATAGAAGGCTTGGTGGGTCATGTGCGCACTCCACGTGCGGATCGCAGTGGCGCCTCCAACCACTGCGCCACATGCTCACTAGAACACGACTTGAGATGAGAATTAAGATCCGTTGTTTTATCTGTCTATTTTTAATCTATTTGCGTGCCTATGAGGTTAAGTGTTTTGTACATCAGAGACCTCCAGCTCGAATAATACACACTTTTTACCAAGAAAACCTCCACCTACAAGTCGTAGTCCTACTTGTTGCTCAGCAAATATAGTATTTAGTTGAATATATACTCTAACGGCTTCTTTCCTTGAGTTAGACTAAGATAGAGAACTTTATTAGTCCTATTATTTCCCTTCTCCAGCTGTTTTGTTTTTGTGGCACTGGATCAGAATGTGGCGGCGCTGAGCTCCAACTTTGTATGAATACCAAGTCGTTGTAAATATTAGTCGTTGTAGCTGCCACGCGGCTCTTTTTTTGTAGCTGTCGTGAACAACCTCGAGTTTGGGTTACAATAGTTTATAGTAGTAATCACCTGTATCACCTGTAGCCCCGTTGATCGTCGAGTGACTCGAGCGGGCGCCAGTAAATCCTCCATTTTTCCCTATCGCGGGCAAGAGTAGCCCAATGGGTTCTCCTCGCTTTAGGGACTCGTCGAGCATCACCAGGCTCTCCCAGAGTGGACATGGAGCTTATTTGTTGGAGGAGACTCCTCAGCGCCTCCCATATACTTCCCTGTCACTTGATTGCAGGCTTTTGACCGAATTGACTCGTGGAATACAATCCGCATAAAGCGAGAACGCATGCACACACGCATGCATGAATACGCCTAGCAAATACAGAAAGTATGTGCCAAATCGGCGCAGCAGAAACAGGGAGTCCATCCCCTGGATCCACCTGCGTCTCAGGGAAGCAAAGGTCGCTTTTGGTCCGCGATTAACCCCCTATCCGCCACCTAGGGACGCGCCACGTAGCCTCGCGACTAACCGGCTCGAGATCCCTCATATGAGGGAGATCCGTGGATAATAGTAATAACTGTACAATAATAATATCTGATATTTGGTTAGGTGGGTATATACGAGCGAGATTGAAAGGAGAATAAGCGATGCAATTGAAGGAAGTTAGGTGGACACTGGAGTTAGAGCAGTGAGGAACAGAGGGACCGGATGAACACTCGACCGAACGCTACGAAGACTTCCAGGCCAATGCTTATCCCCTCCTTGTTTCACTTCTATAGTGGGTACAGCTTTGCCAGAAGGAACTAAAGACAGTGTTTAGAGAGAGGTTCGAAAGGTTTTTTCTACTAGCACAATCTGATAGGGCCACATGTGAAAGGGCGCAGCTGTTCGTTCGGAAACTGCTTTGGGACGGCAGATGCTGGAAAGTA
Organism: Angiostrongylus cantonensis; assembly: GCA_009735665.1. Lineage (NCBI taxonomy): Eukaryota > Metazoa > Nematoda > Chromadorea > Rhabditida > Metastrongylidae > Angiostrongylus > Angiostrongylus cantonensis. The sequence continues at coordinate 1,546,893 of MQTX01000080.1, forward strand.
CTTTCAGCTGACTGCTGCTGATTCAGTGCCCGAACTGTCGGACAAAGAAGAGCAGTTTGTTGAAAGAAGTTGTAGAATCCCTTTCAAGCCACCTGCGAGGCAACTGCATGAGATAGTGGCTAAGAGGCAATTAAGAGATGATGCGAGGATAGATTTAGGATGGTTATAGGTGAACGAGAAACACACACCAGTATAGAAAATAGGAATAAGGTTACCAGAAACACTGTTTGAAATGTTTTACATAGAGAACATTCCTATGTTGGTGAAGAATGTTCTCTATACAGAATTATTTCAACGATGCCGGAAAGTGGAAACTCCATATAGGTTTCTGAGAACATGAGAAATTTCATATGAGGCGAACATAGTTTCCCAAGACCGACGTTTTGTTAACCTCGGCTTCGATTGATAATTCGATGTCTTTCTTCAATAAGCGGACATGAGGTTGTTATTATAGAATTTATTAGCATACAGTAGTTGACGTTTCGGCGGTTTCGCCTTCTTCAGAGCCTGGAAAGGTCAAACTGAGATGCAATCCGCTAAGCCAAACACTTTCATAACCCTAGCAGATAGAGCTTAACAAATAAATTTGTATTCGCTTAAGAAACAGCTTCATTTAAAACATCAAACATAGTTTCCTTACCTGGATAACTTCAATGCTGATGCTCAAACTTTTCAGTCCACCTTGCTGCCTCATACAGCGTTTACCGTGGAGTATAGTAGTCGCTAGTACATCTAGAAATGTTGTAGTCTGTAATAAAATTATGAACAATGATATTGGCTTAATCATTTAGACGAATCGTCTCCCTCTTCGCTGACTCTTGTGAACTGTGATGGAGTTCAGTGCCCACCTTTACAGATGTCCACCGGTCAGCATTCGCTCGTCTTTCTGACCACACTTGAAGCTGGCTTAGCTCCAACACATCGTCTTGATCCTCCTCTTTGGGGAGGGCATGGAAAAGGTGTTTTTTATGGATTTCTAACACTAAACACAAGCGAAAATGAAATCTCAGCTCTGTTGTTCTGGAATATCAACAATGATTCTATTCTTTTTCTCTAAGAAAAAGCTCTACCACGCCTACGAAAGAGGACAACAGCTGTGGGAGGAAGTGCAGCGATGTTGGACTATGTGTTTCGGATTGTACGAGTAGTCGAAGGCAGCAATTACGTGTCCGAATGTACTCAATACAAAGCAGAAACCAGTACGTCACCGACAACAACTCAAAGGTATCTATCGCATCATATGATTCTAACTCTGCGAAAAAACTTATGTCCTGATGACATGGAATACCATCTAGTGAAAACAGTTTTAGTCTCTGATTAAAACCAGGAAAAAGAAGTAGCGCTATATTCCAGTATTTCTGTAATGCGAGCAGAATGAGAACAGAAGGGAACAGACGTTCTTGTATTTCTGACTAGAGACGTGATATTCCACACAGATCTCAGTATGCAGTATCCGACGGTGGTTCCTCTTTGTTCACGAACTTTCACGTTCAGAAACTTCCAGAGAATCCTGAAAGACATTTCTCAATGTGCGATTGTATATTTCATGAATGAGACTGATGCGGCAGACACTAGCTCTGTGCCATTGTTCATGTTTCTGCTCATCCATTATAACTTTCGTATCTGGGGAAAGCATATTGTGCATATTATTCATGTTTCCTTTATTTCGGTAGACAATAGGCAACCGTATTAGTAAGCTACATACTACACGCTTACTATTTTCTCCTTTTTCTTCTTCTATTTGTTCTCCCTATGATGATGGGTTTAGGGCGCGTGTGGCGCAGTGGTTGGAGGCGCCACTGAGACACGCACGTGGAATCGATTTCTGCGCCCATGGCCCACCAAGCCTTCCATCCCTCCGGGGTCGGCAAATTGGTGCCAGGCTTGCCTGGGAGAATAGCAGCACTGGCTGGATACATCGGCAGGCCACCGCGAGTCATTGTAAAAGCCAGATATGCATTCAATCACCTCCAACGATACTTAATGAAGTCGAATGCATGGCGCATCCCTCAGGGATTGATCAACGCCGAGAGATTTATCCTTTATCCTTTATGATAATGGGTTCGCTGATGAAACACTGGGTGTAGAAGCAACATTACTGTGCGGATTTTACCACTTTTCGCACACTGTAGTTGATCAAAGCTTGCTTACTTCTTTCCCCTTTCCTGTAGATTACCCAGTTCCCTATTTAACTAATATATGGAAGAAAAGAGTCCTTGTAGCGGATATGCCCTGCAATGCACACGTGGTCCTTGGTTCTTGCGGCTAGCACAATCCATGATCTGTATCCGTTTAGTGTTAGTAAATTGGTGCTGGACTAATCTGGACGGAAACATATTAAATTTTTACCTTCGTAGACCATCCAAAGTCATTTTATATGTATTAGATCACCTCTACGTTGATACGAATAGGGTAGGATGCGTGGTGCACCCATAACAAACTGTTCAACGTCGAATGTTCAATTCTTTCTCCTCTAACAAAACAACCTAGAAGAGAACCATAGTTGTGGATAAAAGTGGTTCATAAACTCTGCTGACACCTCCTGCACCAGGTTTGGTGGTCATCATCGCGATCGGTTGGCTCTTGAATGAATCCAATCAAGTTCAACATCTTTTCGTTATCTCTTCTCATTTTTCCTACCACTCAACATACAGGCGTATTTCAGGTGTAACATATTTCCTATTGAATATCTTGATCCGACAGCTAGTGAGTGGTTTGGGTACAACCGTACAAGAGCTATACGAGCTGTTCTTGACGTTAAACCAGTTTCGGATTGTCTGTTCCGATTTAATTCAACTATATTGATCATCAGGGATGTATAGCACAGTGGTAGTGATGTCCGTCATCATGAGTATGGTGCTAGTTCGATTCCACTCCTGGCCAACGAAGCCTCTCATCCCTCCGGGGTCAGGAAATTGGTGTCGAATTTATCTGGGAAAAAATCACTCTCCAATCCAATTGGGAACGCCTTAGCCCGGCTCTCAGAACTATAGGGAAAATCGACTCGATCAGTATTCTACGACATTCGAGATGAAATTAAAATCCTCATAGCAGTAACCGAAGCCACACGTAAAAGTTGGAAAATCTTCGTGGACGATGGATGCGAGGAAACGAATCGAATGTGAGAAGCACCAGGATCCACACAGTAGACGTGAAGACGGGTCATGTAAAATAAAATAAAAAGTAGAAATATCGATTACCATAGTCATTGAGGTTGACTATTACTGTTTTTATCACTGCTATTATTTTATTTGTCTCTCCAGACGTTCTTAATGAAAGATTTCTTCTCTTGTGCGGTTCTCTGTCCAACCATCCTCCGCTGCTCTGTTCTCTTTCTTGCATCCTTAAAATTTCTGAGCGTTTGCTTCCATCTTATTGACTTTTTATGAAAACGTAATGTCTTTTCGTTTTCATTAAAGGATTAAAGGATGGCTGAATATCTCAGTATCGGATGTTTTCGAACTACTCCGAGATCCTCTGGAAATGACGAAATTTCTAAAGTTTTATGGTACAGTTTCGCTGTTGATTTAATGTACCAATGTCAATTTTTCAACTTCAAGTTCGTTCATTTTTGACTTCGTCTTCTTCTCATGTTTTTCATCATTAACGTTTTAACTAAAAATCCTTTTCCACCGTTGTCTAGGTTGCTTTTATAGGTCATTATGTTATCCGACCTCAATGAATGGTATCTGTGATGTTGACGATTGATTGATGTGATGTGTTTGC
>MQTX01000080.1:1550792-1561926 GCA_009735665.1 Angiostrongylus cantonensis
GTGTGTGTGTGTGTGTGTGTGTGTGTGTGTGTGTGTGTGTGTGTGTGTGTGTGTGTGTGTGTGTGTGTGTGTGTGTGTGTTTGTCCTCCCGTCCTTATTGCTATGACTGGATAATTGTTGATCCAGCAGTGTGATTTCTATAACAAACGAAGGCCTGGTATATAGCACAAGTCGTAGTTCCACATAAATAAACTAGGGAATTCTTGCATCAGAAATAAGGAAGAAAATTGCACAAACGGAATCAATTTCGAATATCTCAGTTGTGTATATAGTCAAAATTATTCATTCGAATAATTTAATGGAATATGCGCTGAACTAAGGCTTGACTCCTGAATCCATATGCATTCATGTAACCTTTAGTCCACTGAAGTTTTCAGTGCAGACTAACTCCAAACGTGACGCAATAAAGCAAACTTGCAGCGGCTACGACTGTGCAGGAGATACGTATCGATTGCCGACGTATTATTAGTCGAGTCGCCAATCAATGAGCATTCATAGCACATTCGTGGCGCCAGCATTCTCAAAGTGTATCGATAAACTCGGTTAATTTCAGTAAATCTGTTCCCAATTCACCGTACGTGAACACAGGCAACACTGTCGATAATCTGATCGCGTAAGTTCTTGATCTATTTCAGTTTATTCTCTTCAAACAACTTGTTTTTTCTTCAGTTTCAAACAACTAGTTGCAATTGTATTAGTAAGAGCTAGAGATGAAAACATTGCATAAAGGATAAAGGATAAAGCTCTCGCCGTTGATCAATCCCTTAGGGATTGCGCCATGCATTCGACTTCGTTAAGTATCGTTGGAGGAGATTGAATCTGGCCTTTACAATGACTCGCGGTGGCCTGCTGATGTATCGAGCCAGTGCTGCTATCCTCCCAGACGAATCTGGTACCAATTTGCCGACCCTGGAGGGATGGAAGGCTTGGTGGGTCATGGGCGCGGGAATCTATTCCACGAGTGCGTCGCAGTGGCGCCTCCAACCACTGCGCCACTCGCGTCCTTTTGAGAACATTGCATGGGGGAACATAACCGAGAACACCTGCGATCGTACAAATTCTTTCTTTTTACATAAGTTGATAATCACAAGAATCCTGCTCAGCGATCTCAAATCCATGTCATCGTCTTCAGTAACTCGTAAGTGAAATTCATTTACGGTTTTGGAGCATTGGACTATGCGCTTCCTATTCTCTTAGTCAACAATCATCTTGACGTTGTGTGAGTGGGAGAAGAACTGTTCCTCGGAACATGCGACAGTAGAGGCGTAGGCGGTGTCGGCGTTCTCGTCAACACGAGTTTGGCCATGAACATTGATTCATTCGAACAATTAATAATCCGAAACGGGCGTTTACAATTAAAAAGATGTGGATCAACACCGGCTTTGACAATCTTCGTCGTTTACGCGCCAACATCAAACTATGACGAAGAAGTCGAAGCGTTCTACATGGACTTGGAGAGGCTCTACAGAGAAGACCATACATTCTTTAAGGTTATCATTGGAGATTTCAATGCCAAGATCGGACCAAGAAGATCGTCTGAAGAACGTCACATTGGGACCCACGGATTAGAATGGAACGAATAGGGTGAGCGGCTCTCTGAGTTTATCATTGCGACCAAGACCATCCATGGTAACTCGCAATTCCACAAGCCCTACCCTCAAGGGTGGGCGTGGGAGACTTCCAATAGAGAGTACCATAACGAAATAGACCGATCCACCCACCTGGACTGGTAGAAATGAAGATTTCCTAGTGATATTTTTTCTTTCTCTTTGGAAATGCTTTGCTTATGGCGAGTACGCAGGCGAACCATAAGATTTCCAAGCATTTCCTTCTCAATCTACCTGATACTCAGTTGATTTCTTCTTCCCATGAAAATACCATAGTTCATTTGCCTCTCACTAGTTGCTCTCGCTTTTTGAGTTTATCATTGGAACCTTGCGTAACGCACTGTACCGAGAATCTTGGAAACATTTAACAAACTTAACATTGTTTTACATCGCATTAACTGGTACTACCATTTCTTCTGCGGAACAAATGTTCTAGTCCTCTCAGCCAATCATTTTTACGATGTCTCGTAGAAAAAACGTTGATGTTCTAATGTCTATTTCAGTGTGCAGATCGATAAGGCGTGCCAGTCGATGAGACAACAAATCTTGGCCAGAGCTTTCTTTGGATGTTCGTCGTAATTTTATTTCTCTATTTTTTGAACGTTAAGGTTTCATCTACCAATTCGTTTGCATTTCAACTGCTATCCTGAAATACAACCTTTATGGAAGGAAAACGGTTATCTCGTGTTATTTTTCTAATCCAAGTTCATATGTTATACGTATCCCAGTGCTTCTTTCATTCGCTTCCTCAACTTCTTCATCTAAAATGTTCGGATTTGGACGTGGATTCGGCTACTGCTTGGGGATTTTTGATCTTCACGTATATTATTGAATGCTGATGGAAAATATTCTTCCTTAAATTTTGAGATTACCATACTCGGTCGTTATCAGGTCTTCATCGCCAGCTTGTTCGAATCGAGGAGAGCTTTTCCATGGTAAGTTTAGTTACAAGTTACGTAGCCCCGGGGTGGCAAGCTTGGCGGACTCGACGCGTGGTCGGACCAACGTCTTGCTCGTACTGAACGGCACCGTTACCACTAAATTACCAGCTGTCTAAATAGTATTCAGGAAATGAAAAGTTTATTGCGCATCGTAGATCTCACACACAGCGATGACCGCCTAGTTGGGTTTTGATAGGGCAAACAGCTTCTAACTGATTCCTAGGAATCTATCAGTGCGTCCATCTTGTGCCAAACTGTCCTCCTTATTGTGAAGCTATGTAGAAAAAAAAACTTACTCGAAAAGGGCATTTTAATAGGATGGAACAGCGGTCTGGGATGTTTCGAAATATTGTGATATTTCTCAGCATTTCAGGGTTATCATATTGTCGACATCTCCGCACAGTCCGAGAGCATCTGATGTATTTGGTAAACACGAGGGAGATTGTCGGTGAAGAAGAGACAATGGCAGTTGATGAGGAGTTCTGGAAAAGATGTCGTGATGAGAAGACGGTACTTTTAATACTATGGTTTCACATCAGAGATTCTATTCTATTATTTTAATCTTTTATTCTTCTATTATCTTCTATTATTTGACTTCTTTTATGAACGTTTGCACTACAAGTCCACCGTAATACTTGTCACTGCTAATAGCTGTAAGTGGGAAAACTCTCAGAAATGTGAATGCTGCCAACACGTGGGACTCTGGGGACTACATAATCCTTATTTAACACCCTCGTTTACGACGAGGGGTAATATTGAGATTGCTGCGGGCTGTACACAACCTAATTTCCAGCCATTATGGACTTCCTGGTTTTTGAAAGTAAACAACAATTTTTCGGCAACTAAAGGATTTCGTGGATTTTGAACATGAAAGGATGGTAGAAGAAACTTTGAATAATCCATTCTCAGATATGAATGACATTTATGATGCTATTTACTATATTTTCCTCTCAACAGTTTACCGCATCTTCGTGGCTGGAGGTGTTCTTGGGTGGTGGGCTGTGATGCACGGAGGGGGGATTCACGCTCCAACAGAGTCTCCCAAGCTGAGAAGGAGTCGGGTGTTTCCATCAGAAAGTTCGGCCAAGAGTAAGCCAATACCAGGATCCGCCATCCTAGTATCAAGCTAGTGGCATCGTGGCAAATCTCCCTCTGATCCACAAGGGGCGACTGGCTGTGGTGGTGACGACCTGGGCAGACTTTGACCAAACTGACCTCAGGACTCCAGGGAAACACAATTGCTAAACCAGGAAAACTCTGAAAAATGGAAAATATGCTGGGGTCCGTACAACCAGTGAGGACGGGTTGTCCAAGTATCCAAATATTTAAATATTTACTACATCTTACTATGGTCCATCATACAACTATATTACTGTTAGCATCTGGAAGTGTTTTGTAATTTATTTGCTTCTACTTCAGCATTTTTTATACCCACAAAACTATACAATGACTCCCACGACCGGCTTTCTATTAACCTCGGCATTGACCATGTAATTTTTCGTATTCTTGTTCTATTCTAACCAAATACCCCTCTAGGCACGTATAGGACCCAGAGACATAACGAGGACTCTGAAGTACGTGTCACGATCCTCGCACAGGTGAACACAAGCGCTCAAAAACTCTCGAGGCGTTCTGGATTAATTCCAGAATTCCGAAAATGAACCACGGGAAAGAATGCCTCATTATCACGTGTGACATTGGGCAGCATATAAGCCTGTTATTCTGATGGGTGGGGCACATTACACTTCCATGTGAATTCTGTGCGGTTTGCCTCTACGCGACATACTCAGTGGAAGCCTTATAGAAACCGATGAGTCTGCAAAACTGTGTTCATTGTGATTGAAATCCTGGTTTAGTGTTTTCTCTGTTTGGTTATCGAAGTGCTTGGCCGAACAGATGGCTGTCAACTTGACCGCTCCAGGCTCTGAGGAGGGCGAAGTCCACCGAAACGTCAGCTTATTCGTGAATAAAAAATAAAGATAACACTCTTCGCGTTTACCATACAATGATTGTCATTTACTATGGTAATTAGAATTGAAATAGTAGTAGATTAGCATCCAAATTTCTGGTTACCGAACTTGTTCGGAAAACGGTCTTCTGTATATTTTTTTAGAAATTAGTCCTGGATGTTAAAATAAATAGTTGGAAGCAAATGAGGTACATGCCTCAGGTGCCTCATCGCCCTTTCCCGCAAAACCATTGTGACACCTAATGATCATGTTTGTTACTGGTAGCTGAGATACAAGCGAAACGAACGACCCGTATGGTGTGGTGGTGAATGCGTTACTCTCCGGAAAAGACAATAGCGCGTTCGTTCCCCATTGCAGACACATGTGGTCCAACGTTTTACAAACATCTCAGCATTATTGAAGTTATACCCAAGAGTGTTAATCAGACTATGATGTTGTAATAAAATTTTACTTTTAAGTCTGCTATGTTTCAGGCTGAACTTGAAGAGGAATTCTTGCTGAGAGTCTATTGGAAAGGCATCGAAGGCATAAACGCTAAACAACTTCGACGACAGGTTCTAAATTTAGCTACTCTAAGCTGTCTATTGAAACTTTCACATAACCCAAACTAATTTATCTACCACCCCGTAGGTTTCACATGCGATGCGTGAGGTCCGAAATCACTAGTAATGTCACGCTACAAAATTGTACATGGTTGCCTCATTTGAAACTTGTATTTTATGAAATTGGACATGTTGGAAAACTTAAGTTAATGAATTCCAGTTATAAGGCTTAACATCACCATTTATTAGATTTGGCCGTACTTGCTGAAAGTTTGTCGATGGGATGAAGAATCTGAGCCGAAGTTGGCGGAGTTTACGAGAAAGTACAGGTGCATGAATGATCGTTAACAATTATTGGCTATCACAGCGGATGTCGGATTTAAAATAAGACATTATTATGGGAATTACTTTTCTCAGATATTTTTCATCAACGACTGAAAACTTGCCCACTTAGAAAACTGATCTGCTCGTTTGTCACTAAAACGACATAGTTTCACATTCTGGATGATGTTCGTTCCAGTTTACGGTATTCCAATGCTTTACCTGTTTCGATTCTCATTTCAGTGAGGATGGTGAGAACTGGCGAGTATTGGAGTCGGAAGTACGACGCCTTGATGAAGAGGAGTTCAATGCCGGTATCGTCCTTAACGCTTTCCTTCGAGCATTTCAATGTCATTTTTTAGCTCAAACTTGTGGAGTTTCATGCTAAAGAAGTGTATGGTTATGGTATGACTCTATACAGTTAACTGGGTACATTGCCGATTTGCACTACCCAGATCAATCCCGCTGACGGTTGATTGCTGATGGCAGAAATCGATAGAACTAGCTGAGAGACAGGCGAAACGAAGGACCCGCATAGTGTGGTGGTGAACGCGTTACTTCCCGGAAAGGACAATAGCTCGTTCATTCCCCATCGTAGACATCTGCGGTCCCGAGTTTTGCAAATATCTCAGCATCGTTGTAGTTATATTTCGCATTATAACCTGCCATTAGACATAGTAGGCAATAAATAAAACGATTAAGACTCTATACAGTATTTTTTCCTTGATGAGCTTACACGAGGTTGATAATAATATTTATTATCGGCTAACGTTTCGACGTCTTCGTCTTCATCAGAGCCGATGATCCGAGTCGATGGTCCACGCTTGTCTTTCGTCTCGATGTGGCGGCTTCGCCTTCGTGTCGCGTCAGGTCTTCTTCAGCGGTCCGTCTCCTCGAATGAGGCACACTCATTCAGTGGTGCTCTTTTATACACGATGCTGTGGACCATTGACTCGGATCATCGGCTCTGATGAAGACGAAGATGTCGAAACGTTAGCCGATAATATTATTATCAACCTCGTGTAAGCTCATCAAGGAAAAAATACATATTGATTAAGCACACCGAGGTTCAAGTAAAGTCGGTTTCGAAGCACTCTATACAGTTTTTTTTATTTTTTTTTATTATCTTAGTGCTTTCTGCTTTAGCAAAACAGCGGAAACCCTCAACACCAGGACGTGAATCTTCGATGATGTGCGATGTGTTTGAGGAAGAATGGATAGAGAGCGAATTGGTGAATACCTGTAAACATCTAGAAACGTTTTAGTAGTGAAAGTACTTTGAAGGTTTTAATGCAAAAGGTTTTCTATAAGAATCGATCATGTAAAATTTGAAATTACTCTTCAACTGTTGCGACAGTGCTTTCAAGACCATATTTTTGATATCCGAAAGAGAAAGTGCAAAAAATGGCTCATTACGATTACGCAAGTATTTGATGATATGATCGATTTCCTACCAGCTAATCAGTCCGATAGCGATGATTTTATAGCGCTCACTTTGGAAGAACTTATTCAAGGCTTGCTTAAGACCTGCACCATACTTTCCATTACAAAGTATTACTTTCGAAACACAATATGACACATTTTTGTTAGTTGTACATGCTTTTTATACTCAATATTTTCTCCTTGTACGCATCACTCAAATCAAATTGGTTGTCGGGCACATGACCCGGGTCAGAATGATAGTAAGGAGAAGGTGTGACATTTCAGCAACAACAACCTGTCAAAGATGAAGATGCTCTATTGCGACAGTTTTCAGCCAATTTACATCGAATCGAAAAGGATGTCGAGCGATGTGATCGTAACCTCATTTTCTTTTCGAATAAAGAAAACCTCGAAGCCCTACGGTAAGTAAGCCATTGGCAAATTTCTTCGTAGGGTGATAAAGCGGTAACCAGTTATTGGAGCTGTAAAGAAAATCCTACATAACTCTGCTGAAGTATGTCCGATGTTCTAGCTTTATTGGAGTTATAACTGTAATACCTCCTAACGGTTCACCGCCTCATCGTGGCTGGTAGTTGTTCCTGGGTGTGGAGCTGCGAGATGCAGCTTAGGGATTCATCCCCTCAGCGAGGCTCCCAAGCTGAGAAGGAGTCTGATGTTTCCATCAAGAAGCCCAGCTAAGAGTAAACCATTAGCAGGATCCATAACCGTCCTAGTACCAAACTGATCGCATGGTGGCAAATGCGGCCACAAGGGCGGCCACTTCCAGTGGTGGTGACAACCTGGAGAAGACCTTGATTGGCCTGACCTCGGGAGTCCAGGGAACCACAATGGCTAAGCCAACAAAACTCCGATGAAAATGAAAGTTTTGCTGGGGTCTACACAATCAACGAAGACGAGCCATTCAAGTATCCAAGTGACTATAACTGCTATATTTATAACTTTATGGTAAAGAATTTCAGTTTTAAATATCACCTCTATCTCTATCGTCACTCACACCGTGAGACACCGAGTTACTCAGACGGATCACTAACGCTGGTTCGTCTGAGAGTTACTCAACGAATTCTATTTTTGAAAATGACTTGAAAAGCGTCACATTTCTGGCACTAGGCTCCTCGCTGCAGCGGGGTACTTGACCATTATGGAACACAGGATACGGGATATTATGCGAATCACCATCTTATCCCTTACATGTTCTAAAGGTATCGATAAATGATATTCAGTGTCATTTATCAAAAACTATGTCGACTTGACTGTATGATGAAATATAATTGAAATGAAATATAGATGAAATAGGCTGCTCGTTTACGCAGCGGCTATAGTCACCCTGCAATACACATAGGATTCACATCAGCTCAACAAAATCAGTTCATAGGAACATATAAATAAATATATCGACTGTTTATGCCGAAGTAGAAAGAAAGTCGATCTTTTGAGTGAATAACACACAATATTTTTCCTGCGTCCCTGGTCGACTAATCCTTTTGTGCCTTCGGGGTCGGCGAATTGGAACGCGACATGTCTGGGAGGATACCAGCACTGGATCGACACCTCAGTAGGGCACCGCGAATCACTGTGTAGCCTAGATATATATTCAATGTCCTCTAATGATGTTCATTGAAGTCGAATGCATGACGCATCGATCAGGGATTTGACAACGCCGAGAGCTTTTTTTTACAGTGAGATACGAAATACTTGGAATACATTTAAGATAAAAGTTGATATAATTTTCGTCTTACTTGATCATAAAGGACCTTTAGGAAAATTCGACTTTTCAATTTCGGGCACAGATGTTCCTTTGTGAAGGTCGGGTATAGTAAGTACTTATAGAATGAATACGTTACTCCTATGAAGTTTATTTCACGTATTATTTTTGTTTACTCTGAGGATCGGGAATGCATCATCGAATCAGACACAATAATGAGATTTGGAGAATTGGTCCTCTGGGTTTGGGTGGATCATTCAGTGTTTTTCAAAGATTTGTATGCAGTAGGCGTAACGCTATCGTTTAGGAGAGCGATGGTGACGTATGTGTGGCGGAATCTCGAAGACGGTTACATCCAAGGAATGTGCGACATCATGGCACCGCTTCTAGTCGTCTTCGAAGATGGTTGGAAAAGTTCATTTAAGCTTACTGTCATAGCTTTTCTTGCACGTGTAAATAGGTTTGGGGCTTGTTGTTAAAGGATTAGTTGTGAATTCATAAGAAGAGAAAGGTGGTTGTTCAGGGACCTCCCAGTACCTTTGCACTACTGATTTTAGAAAGTTAAGGTTTAAGAAAAACAATTATCATAAGTATTCTTTCTTGATGAGCTTACATGGGATTGATAAATGTATTTCGACTAACGTTTAGACGTTTCAATTTTCACGTACCCAACGGAAATTGGGGGTTTTTCGAGGTCAGGGGAATGAAGCCTTTTTTTAAATTGTGTTTAGCATTTTGATACCCACGTATAGCATGCTAGGCTCTGAACGTAGGGGTTGGGTATAATCGGTTAAGGTTTAAGAAAAACAATTATCATAAGTATTCTTTCTTGATGAGCTTACATGGGATTGATAAATGTATTTCGACTAACGTTTAGACGTTTCAATTTTCACGTACCCAACGGAAATTGGGGGTTTTTCGAGGTCAGGGGAATGAAGCCTTTTTTTAAATTGTGTTTAGCATTTTGATACCCACGTATAGCATGCTAGGCTCTGAACGTAGGGGTTGGGTATACTCGCGGGTAGCTTGCCAGGCTCTCCCAGAGTGCACATGGAGCTTATTTGTTGGAGGCGACTCCTAACTGCCTCCCATATACTTTCCTGTCACATGATTGCAAGCTTTTGACCGAATTGACTCGTAGAATACAATCCGCATAAAGCGAGAACGCACCCACACACGCATTCACGAATGCGCCTAGCAAATACAGAAAGTTTGTGCCAAATCGGCGCAGCAGAAACAGGGAGTCCATTCCTTGGATCCACCTGCGTCTCAGGGAAGCAAAGGTCGCTTTTGGTTCCGCCACGTTGATATAATTTTCGTCTTACTTGATCATAAAGGACCTTTAGGAAAATTCGACTTTTCAATTTCGGGCACAGATGTTCCTTTGTGAAGGTCGGGTATAGTAAGTACTTATAGAATGAATACGTTACTCCTATGAAGTTTATTTCACGTATTATTTTTGTTTACTCTGAGGATCGGGAATGCATCATCGAATCAGACACAATAATGAGATTTGGAGAATTGGTCCTCTGGGTTTGGGTGGATCATTCAGTGTTTTTCAAAGATTTGTATGCAGTAGGCGTAACGCTATCGTTTAGGAGAGCGATGGTGACGTATGTGTGGCGGAATCTCGAAGACGGTTACATCCAAGGAATGTGCGACATCATGGCACCGCTTCTAGTCGTCTTCGAAGATGGTTGGAAAAGTTCATTTAAGCTTACTGTCATAGCTTTTCTTGCACGTGTAAATAGGTTTGGGGCTTGTTGTTAAAGGATTAGTTGTGAATTCATAAGAAGAGAAAGGTGGTTGTTCAGGGACCTCCCAGTACCTTTGCACTACTGATTTTAGAAAGTTAAGGTTTAAGAAAAACAATTATCATAAGTATTCTTTCTTGATGAGCTTACATGGGATTGATAAATGTATTTCGACTAACGTTTAGACGTTTCAATTTTCACGTACCCAACGGAAATTGGGGGTTTTTCGAGGTCAGGGGAATGAAGCCTTTTTTTAAATTGTGTTTAGCATTTTGATACCCACGTATAGCATGCTAGGCTCTGAACGTAGGGGTTGGGTATACTCGCGGGTAGCTTGCCAGGCTCTCCCAGAGTGCACATGGAGCTTATTTGTTGGAGGCGACTCCTAACTGCCTCCCATATACTTTCCTGTCACATGATTGCAAGCTTTTGACCGAATTGACTCGTAGAATACAATCCGCATAAAGCGAGAACGCACCCACACACGCATTCACGAATGCGCCTAGCAAATACAGAAAGTTTGTGCCAAATCGACGCAGCAGAAACAGGGAGTCCATTCCCTGAATCTACCTGCGTCTCAGGGAAGCAAAGGTCGCTTTTGGTCCGCGATGAACCTCCTATCCGCCACCTGGGGACGCGCCACGTAGCCTCGCGACTAACTGGCTCGAGATCCCTCATATGAGGGAGATCTGTGGAATAAAATAATAATAATAATAATAATAATAATAATAATAATAAATATATTACTCCAATAATAAATGATAATAAAATATTAGCAAATAATAAAATAATAGAAAACAATTGTGGACGCTGCTCTAAGTGACCTAAATTTCTTTCATATCTTCTGTGACCAA